>OX439134.1:4111977-4245332 GCA_949318235.1 Ecdyonurus torrentis | reverse complement strand
TTCAATTATGTGGATATTGGAACAATTAATGGTCTTCGTCATCTATTGTTTTATTTATATAACGTATATTATATTGACTTCCTCGTACGCATTGAACTTACTCTTATTGTTTACGTTATTATTATTATTATTTTTGTGTAAATTTTCTGTTATATATATTTTGTCTATTTTAATTTTTTATATGTTTTTCTTTGATGTATTCTATATGATATAGCTATAGACCCCTTGCACATCCTTGCGCTGTCGCCATGTTTGTAGTGGCTAATTGCACCACTAATTTGTGGTGCATTGTCCAGCATAGGGGGAAACATCATTTCTCCTAATTTTTCACACAAAAGAGTTTATTTAAACTGAACGACTTTTTCACATATTATCGAGCTTATTAGGAGCTAGAAATAAGGCTTTGATTGAGGTTTGAAGCTTTATTTGCTATTGAAAAACAAATAAAAATGACATTTTTCCTGTGCTGGCTTATGTATTCCTGACCAACAAAATGGCGGCTCTTAAATATGAGTGCAACCGGTCTATATATTAGAATATATGTATACAGACACAGTAATTTATAATTTTATTTTAATCTAACGGACATACATAATTCTAAATGCATATAACTACATTCTTTTACTATCTATATTTTCTCCTTACTTCTTCTTATTCTTCATTTTTTTTTTTTTTTTTTTTTTTTTAGAAACTTATTGAAATACTCTTCATTACAATTATGGTAATATTTTAATCATTTATGCAATTTAAATTATACATTTTAAATATTTATTTTTGCCGTTTTTGATAGAAAACAGCGATAATTCAGCATTTTATTGTATCACTTATATTTATACTTTAAATTATTTTATAAAATTAACTAACACATAAACGATTCATAATTGAATTTTAATTATAATATATATTGTGTTTTTATAAAAAGATCCGGGAATGTAAAAGAAAACAATATAAACTTGAATAAAATAATAATTATTTATTTAAAGTAGGTCCTTTGTTATACACAATAAATGACATCATCGAAATATAAATCAATTCAAATTAACCTTACACAAATTTTATCGTATAAAATAATTATAAAATATCAAGTATGATTTTAATATTATCATTTTTTATATTGAAGTATATGCATATTATATTCTCATGGTATTTAATTCAACTTTTTTTTTTTTTTTTTTTTTTTCTGAGTGAGGGGTCAAAAGGATCATGGTTTATAAAATATTACAAAATTACGTTAACTTATTTGTAAATAAATGACGTAATGTATGTATTAAGATTTTAAGTCACACTTGAACAGATGTTCATAAAAATAAAATTTAGAATTAAGATAATACGATCTCATGATTTCTCCCGATCGTACGATACTTTGACAAACGAGTCATCTTTTCTTTCTAATTTATACGAACACATATTGAAAATATATAAATTGACAAATATCTTGTTATAAAAATACTTCGAATATTTACCACATCAAATAAATTTGTTATTTTGTTGTTTGTTGATATTTATTTAGTATCCTTAAAGGCATAGACCACATAAAAAAAATGTGCCTTTTAATGAATAAACACGAAACGGGATCTTCAAAACTGATGAAAATTTTTACCAGAATGTTAATGTAGCCCCACGAGAGAGCGTGAAATCAAAAAACTGTAAAGTATGCAATTTGCGTGAAAATTCATGTTTATGACGTCAGAAACATGCAAAGTATGAAAATGTTGTGCGGGTTGCATAAATCGAAATTTATGATCACTGCTAGGGAGCTACAGTTGGGTTTTGAGAAAAACTTAAGTTAATTTGTAAGTCCCATCAAGTGTTTTGTGATATAAATGCTTATGTTTTCTTCTGGCCTCTTCCTTAATGTAAAATGTTATCATTTGTGCGATATGCATAGTTGAAATTTCTCGCTTTTAACTGCAGCATTTTTCTCAAAAATTGCCTAACGGAGGGTCCCGCAATGCCAAATGATAGAAAATTATTAGGGGTTCCCCACCGTTTTTTCAGCTTGATTGGTTACATGGTGTTACCGCGGTAATAAGCTAACAGTGTGAAAAATGAACTTTTTTTTTCATTCTGAAAGTTGCAAGAAATTCTATGATTATTAATAACAATTATTATTATATATTGTTTATTTAATTTAAATTGTGTTCGTATGTTTTGCATTGTTATATCATTCATATTCTCTCACACACATTCATTATTGCTACATTTTATTGTTGTATGCAAATTATAATGAGTATAATTAAGTAAGTTGTATTCATTATTGATTTCCTCAATTATTATTTGTGAATTTAAAACTCTCTCTCTCTCTCTCTCTCTCTCTCTCTCTCTCTCTCTCTCTCTCTCTCTCTCTCTCTCTCTCTCTCTCTCTCTCTCTCTCTCTCTCTCTCTCTCTCTCTCTCTCTCTCTCTCTCTCTCTCTCTCTCTCTCTCATATTATTGCCAATGTTGAAGATTTCATAAATTCGAAGCGGAACCAAAAAAATACCTTAAATATTATAAAATGTGGGCGTTTTAACATTTCCACCAAAGGAAATGCCATATAAAATTTTTAATTCTTGCTCAACTACTTGGAACTTATGATTTTATTTTTCATATTTCATAATATAAAAAAATATAATTCAATCTTAAATATTTTTGGGTCATAAAACATAAAACTGTGTAGTGCGACATCATAAATAAAAATATTAATATAATTAATAATAATAAAATGGATTTTCAACTGAGAATTTTTTTTTCAAATGATATTAAAATAAATGAAAGTAAAAATTTACTTTCAAAAAGTAACATAATTTCACAATAAAATGGTTGCTTGGTTCAGAAAAAAAAAAAAAAGATTGCAAATATAACGGGATTTTTCTTTTATGCACTTGAAAAAGATTCTGAATTTCTGCACGTAAAACAAGATAATGAAAAACAACAGCACTTCTTCTTTAGTTTAAATTTCAATAAATATGACACATTAACAATATTTATATGTTATTAAAGTAAATAAACAAGTAAAATTGGTTTAAAGCCTCAGCTGTTTTTTTTTTTTTTTTTTTCTTTTCTTGAAGCAGAACAGTGTTTATTTCTGGGGCTGTGTTCTATGCTCTACGCACTGCTAGGGGGTAAAAAAATATATTTTTCTGTTTCTTTTCTCTCTCGCGTGAATATTTTAGCGCTTTGGGAGGTCATACAGCTGACTTTTTTTTATATATATAATGTTGTAGTCTTAAAATACTATGCATAGCACGTGGATATTCCTGCTCTTTAAATTACCGATGTATTTATGGTGTTCAAAATCTATTCTTCAATATGAAAAAAAATAAAAACTAACATTTCTTATAGAACGTCTCTGTATAGGTTCAAAGCTAAATTCTATAATGAATTCGCAAATTTACTTTTTTTTTTACTTGTTATTTTTATTTAAAGTTTTTTTAAAAATACCGGACCCCTATATATAATATTTTCCCCCCTAAGGTTGCACATATAGCAGTCAAAAAGAAAAAAAAAAATTGTTTCTCTCTTGTTTATATTATATATTTTTATGAATTTTCTTTGCAATTCGTGTATCTAAAATTATCTTATTGATCTTAAAATATGAAATAATCTAAAACTCTCAATTGCTACTGCGTAAATATTTTATGTATAAATAATATAACAAATAAGCTTCTTATAAAGTTAATGATAACAATTGTTGATAAGCATAATAATAATTTTACATGTACGGTCGATATGTTAATTACAAAGTGAATTTAAATTTGCTATCCCTGTAGATTTCTTTAACTTTTTCATGCTGTAATATTATTACTATAATTATTATTATATTTCTATACAAAATCTGTAGTTATACGTATTTATATTATATATATATATATATATATATATATATATATATATATATATATATATATATATATATATATATATATATATATATATATATATATATAGCTATTTACAAAAGTATAAAACGTGTACACTAATTAAAAATTTAATTTATAATTAAACCTTACTTACTTAATATATAATTCTTAGAATTAAAGTATATCAAAGTAAAATGATAAATTGATGAGATATTGGCAGTTACTTAAAGTAGGCCATAATATACTATACAAGACAAGGATGACATAAGAATTTAACTTGTATGCTCTCTCGCCGGCTCGCGATCTCCGTGCCGTGCATATAGGCTCACGCGAGGTTAAGACACAAGTCTAGATATTTTTAGAGCAAACCTCTTCTCTTTGCTGTCTCATATAGCGCCGGCTTTGCTTTTTTTTCTTCATATATATATACAGTACATATATTTAAACCGGAAACTTTATGCATTGTTTAACATAATTTTTATTGAATAGGTGTTAAGTGGATTCTTGTGATGAAATTTATAGAGAAGATTTTTTTTTATCTATGTGAGAACAAGAAGAGAAATTGTAAATAATTGACTAAAAAATAATATCACCTTTTTTTTTCGTGTATATTTTACACATTATTATGATAAAATTTTATCATTTAAATTCAGCTCGTGTTATTCTCATAAGAATAAAATTCTAAATTTATAGCGCAAGTTTTTTGAATGGTTAAATATCATCACAATCCGTGTGTACATGTAGATAAAAATAATTGCACAATATATTTATGCTATAGAGCCTATAATTTTAGTGAACATTTATTCATACCAATATAAATTATGTTAAATCCTTAAAAAATAATATAAAATATGATCTATAACATAACACTTTTGTTGCACAGTATAATTATTCTGTATGCTATATTATGTAATTCTGAAGTAGCAATAATTATGCCATCATATTAATTATTCCCTATTATTATTTTGGTACACATTTCTATAGCTGAATTTAAAAATTTCAATAATCCCATTACTCGGATTTTTAAAAATTATATATTTTATAACACAATATAGATATAGATATTATTCCACTCAATACAGCAAAATACGAGGTTATATTGAACATTTTGTGAGTTATGCAATAGAGCAGAGCATATTGCAGTCGATATTTTTCTTTGTTATAGTGGTAAAAAGCATATTTTTAATGGATACAGTTAAGCTATATATTTTTTATCCGTTTTCTTATAAGTATTATAACTATACTTTACCCGTTTTTTCTTTGTATGAATTTTATTTTAAAATAAAATCAATAATAATTATTTAGCTTACTGTTTAGCATGTTTTATTATATATAATAATTTAGATTACTTGTTTTCAAATTCACACGGTCTGTAGTTTTTTTATGCAATATAAAAAATATTATAAAAAAAAAATCATTAAAAAGACGGAATGAAACATCAAAAATAAAATAAATAAACTTTATTTTTTCTCTCTCACTTTCTCGTCAGCGATAAATTTAACTTTTCAACGACTGCAAGTTTCAAGGTTACATTGAAAAAAAATTAAGTATAGTTATCATACCCTTTCAAAAAAAAAAAAAAAAAAAAAAAAAAAAAAGAGGCTTGAATTATCATACTTACATTTGCCGTTGAAGTATGTAATATCTTCACATACGAGACAAAAAAAATATATATATGATTTTTACCACTTTAATTATTTAATTAACATAAAGCCTTGAGCTAAAAATAGATTACATACATATACATGTGCTGAGCTATACGAGTCAAGAATTCTGTATTAGGAATCCTATCTCACTATTTTTTATATTCACATGAATACGCGCACAGTATACTTTAAAACACTCATAGTGAAATCTATACTTATTGCATTACTTTCTTTTCTTTTTTTCTTTACTGCCACCCAAGAAGATTAAATATATTGTTAATCTAAACAATTAATCTGTAATATTATCTTATAATATTTAGTTCTTTACTATTATACACAAAAAATTAATTGCTATATAATAATATAGTGAAATTACCATTTAATATTTTTATTTGCCATTACATATAAACGATTTTGTATTCAAGTTCAGGTATACGAAATCAGAGAATAATTTAAGATACACGGAAAAAAGTAACTAAAATGTTACTATTTAGACTTTTTTTTAATAAATTTATTAAATATATAATATCGATCTTGTTGCGACAAAAATGTGTATCTCGTATTCTGTCAGGGGAAGCAAAAGGCCTATCTCGTTTTTTTGTCAGTGGAAGCAAAAGGTCTATCTCGAGCGCCATCTCCATAACGTTCGGGAACGAGATAGACCCTTTGCTTCCACTTACAAAAAACAAGATAGGCCTTTTGCTTCCCCTGACAAAATACGAGATAGACCTTTTTTTTCGCAACAAGATCGATATACAAAGTTTTTTAAGATGTAAAGAGCTAACTATGTATTTACCGCTGGAAACTTTTTTCAACCAAATTATTGGTTTGTACTAAAAAGTTACATCTATGTAAGTTAACAATTTGCATACAATGCATGTTTTACGTGTACTGGGATATATGTTTTATTCTTATGATATGGTATGATCATTGCATCATGATGAAAAATTATGAATTTGATTCTCTCTACCCTATTATGAAAGATTTTATCAAAGTCTTGAATAAATTAAATTAAAAAAGTATAAAATTCATGAGATGGGACCATCATTCATACGTATTATGTCCCTCAACCTTGCTGTACCCTCACAAACTAGGGTTAAAACCAAGGTCTCTGTTTAAACCTTGGGTTAAAATACTGTAAAGTAAGCAACTTTAGGAATTCATGACGTCATGAATTCCGGATTGTAGCACGGGTTACCTATACTTTACCAGTTTTCAAAAAAAAAAAAAAAAAAAGTCCTCATGGTTTAATTTTTGACCATAATTCATTCATTACATCTGAGTTTTTTGACACTGCTGGAAATCTCTCTCTCGCGCTCTCTCTCTCTCTCTCTCTCATTACTAAATTTTATCATGGTTTTATTGAGTATCATCATCACTTAATTTTTCAGTTCTACAACCGTGACACAAGTTTTAATTTGTTCTGCTGTTATTTTTAGTCAAAACAAAAAAGACAAAGCTTTTAAACAAAAGATTTTATGTTGATTCTCCAAGCTATTTCAAGCCAACATAAGAGGCTATTTGGCAGATATATGGAACTAATTAGAGAACATAAACACATTATTTGTCGAGAGAACAATAAAGTTTGTATCGCTTATTTATTCATAAATATTTATATATTAACAAGTTTTGTTTATAGAAAAAAATGAATGAATATATAATAAAAAGTGAATGGGGCTAATACATTTAAATTTCTGATTATAATACACTTTTTTTTCTAAAAAAAAAAAAATGAGACTTACAGGTGGAGAGCGCAAACCAACAACGTAAGAAAGTAGTATTTATAGTAGTATTTTTCCCCCAACTAAAACAACTGCATGGAGGCTCAAAAAGAATTTAAAAGAAGAAAACAGTTTTAATTTTGAAACAAAATTAATACTTATTCATAATTGGTAATACCCATTGAAATATTGTTGAATAAATATATATAGCAAATATTATAATTATAAAAAAAATATATAGCTGCATTAATGGGAATCATTTGACATACTTTAAGCATAGTGGATTAAAAGAGCTTATTAATGTGTTTGATTCGCTCTTCTATCTTAATATTAAGGCGGGAAATCAGCCACTGCGGGATTTGACTAAAAAGTTGTAAAGACAGAAAAATCTGATATTTTGTACAGTGATACTTTAGGGTTAGGTATCTTCAAAAACGTAAAAATTTTGGGGGGTCAGCATGCTAGATTTTTAATTATGATTTTTTGAAGTTTTAGTCCCATAAGAGCCCATGGTAATTTCAATAATTAATTTCTCTCTTATCTGATGGTCACGGGTTCTGAAAACTTTATCATAGGTAGCAGTTACTATTAACTTTCAAATGACATCATAAAATTTGGAAGTTTTCTTTTTAGATTTTGAGATACAAGCCATCTATATACATCCCTTAATATGAAGAGAGAGAGAGAGAGAGAGAGAGAGAGAGGATATTATTATTACTTTTGAGGACAAGAAGTATCTAGAATAATTTAGTCATTTACAATTTCTCAAATTAAGTTGAATTGAATTAAATTGAGTTTTATTATACAAAACAAAATATTTAACATTTTTCTACATAGTAAAAAAAAAGAAGAGAAAATAGTATTTTGAATAATAAAAATATGCAAGCAATTTACAACTTAAAATTTTTATATAATTGATAATTCTTAAGGGTTGTCTAATTTTCTAATCAGAGTCTGCTAATTGACTAACAATCTTTATTAAATTATTCATATACCTGTGTAACATTACTGATTAATATAAAATATTAGTTTGTATAAAATTGAAGTTAAGCATACCAAAAACTATATCATGTAAATTAGAAAATTCTCTTCTCAAAAAATATTTTTTTAAATTTTATAATCAAATATCTAAACATATAACAATAAAATTATATGAGATGTGTATTTTAAATTTTATTATATAATTACAATATATAACAAAGTATCATTTCTTATTAAAGTTTGTAAAAATAACAAAATGAAACGATGCAAGAAATTAAGTTTAAGACCACAGTAGCAGTTGAGTGTTAATTATATATTTACTGGACCGTAAAACTATATAATCAAATAGGTTTACATTTATATCAAACTAAGTAGCATTTTAGCTCTTATTTATTTTGAAGTGTTTAAAATAAATTTTAAACCAGGAAATATTTTTTTTGAACACTATGGGATATAATTTATATAAACTATTAAAGTTCGATACCTTCTATTGTGTTTTTTTTATATATATATAAAATATTCTTTGTATTTTTTTATGTTATTTAAATTATCCAAGCGTTATTAATTGTATTTTAAATATTTAATTTTTTTAAATAATTTTATTATGATTTGCAAACTGTTTGGAAGAGAGAAAATGGGGATCATGACTTGTAAAGAAAGGTTAGAGGTTAAAATGATGAAATTATTGAGTATATTTTTAAAGTTTGTTTTATCAGCAAAAACTGATAACAGTTTTAGGGTAGGTCACTTTTGGAACAAGGACAGAAAAAAAATGAGTTTAAATTATATAAGCCTTTTAAAATAATATATCCCCCCTTGAATTAATATGATTATTAATTTAATTCAGCTTAAATTATGAGCCTAAATTTTCAAACTTCTTGAAATTCAAAATTTTGTATGGCGATCCCCACATAATTTTTATATATTTCAATATCTATCGGTCCAAACTGTTCGAAGTGTTACTTAAGGTTCTACACGGGAAAAAAATTACGTAACTTATGCTACATTTATGTCATTATAGTATAGCATAAATGATGATACATTAAAACAACTTAAATAATTATATTATAGAATGTAATATTAATAGTTATTATGCATTATAGATTAATATGCTTTAAACAAATTGTACTGGAAATGAGCTAGCATAATTATTACGTGTTTATTTTTGTCCGTGTATACTGTTAAAAAAAAAAATAAAACATCATACCTCTTCCGTCCCCGACTTTTTAAAAATATTATTTCAATGTCGAAAATTTTAACCACGTTTTTGTGCGGCTTTCACTGTCAGAATGAAAGTAATATGCTTCTTTTGTCAAAAAGGTTTTCTTGCTTTTGCGGACCCCCTATACCCACTCTAGAATGCTCAAATAGCATTAAAAATCGCGTAAATTCAGGGGCGTTTTCTGGTCAACTTTTATATTTTTATTACAAAAATTTCGAGTTTTTTTGGTCTATTTTTAATTGAATTATCTGATGTCCAACGTATTGTATACGACTGAATAGGGTAATGTATGTATTTTTTGTTAATTAATTGATTGTTTACTCCCATGTGAAGAAGTATATTGTCCTTTATCAACAAGTCCTTTAGTCTACTTTTAAAATAATTAAACGATATTGTTGTTTGATTGCAGCTATCAGAAAATGTACAACGGAAACGTCATGAATATCAAAAACAACTTGAAGCCTACAAGACGACACGGACACGCTTCGAAGAACAATACGTTAAAAGTAAGATTGATATTATATATTTTTTTTATTATATTTTATAAAACGACAATCACAGGTATACTATTTAGTTACGAGAGTATTGAGCCAAGGTGACCTTATTGCATTGTTCTCTTCTCAGTTTTGCTACTATTTTAATTATTTACACTCCAAGTAACATATTACAACATTCGAGTTTGTTTTCTATTTTACTCTCATATAACCATTTTTATACTTTTATATAAGGAAAATCTTAGAGCATAAAAGAATGTACCATAAACAAGTTTGCTTTAACTTTTTTTTTTTTTCTTCCAACTTTTAAACGTTAATATGACTCATTATTTGGATATGTGCTGTTGCTGTATAAATTTGTTATATAAAAAAGGTAATATCTATAACGTAATGATGTGCCGCAACATAGAAAGGGAAGAAAAAAATAGCACTTTGTTTAAATATTAGTTTTGAAAATTTTAAACATATAAAAATTTAAATTTTTATGATATATATTTTATTTATTATTTTATTATTTTATTATTGTATTTTTTTTATGTATTATTTGCAAAACTATGTTGTTGTTTTTTATCAGTGTATTTTCTTCTACTTCTTCCGCAAGTGTAGTTTTTAATTTATGGGAACTTATTGCATGTCCTTTCTTTTGTTGTTTTACGACGTTAAATTGTACTTAATTGCTCATTGTTTGTCATTCAGAGAACATCAAAATAATTTCTGTCTTTGACCGTGAAATAACGAGAGAAAAAAACAAAAGAGAATCAAATTAAATAACAATAAATGTACATAGTATATTTATTTTGAATGGTTCTTTGAATCCACTAATTGATTTTACGATGAGTGTTATGAACTTTAATTTAGATTTATTTTATTTTTGGCTAATTTTGTCACGTATATTTTTCTGCTTCTATACTTTTTATGCAATGATTGTGATCTTAAAATAACAAAAATTAATATTTAAACAAGGCTATCGTGTATGTCAGTGAATTCATTAAGTAAATACAATATAGGAGAGTATAATATAATGCATACTTTTATGAGGTTTGTATAAATATTTTATATAAAATAATTTAAAATGTGTAGTGCATAGCCCAGCTCGTCTTTAAGGGTGCACAGGATTATGGAGAAAAATATTTGCCATTTATTTTATTATTATTATTATTTTACTTGGAGTTACTGGAAATTTAATTAATTTCACATTAATCGAGAGACTTTCCATAGGATGATATTAATCAATATCAGGCAGCGCGGGTAAAAGAGAAGTACCCTTAATTTACTATCCTCTAGCATTGAGTGGCCTTTTTTTTTTTTTTTTTTTAAGAGGAATAATGTACTTAAGTTGTACAACTATAGTTCCTAACTATAGGCCACAGCCACTACCTTCCAATCCTTTCTACCAACACTCTACCTCTTCCTTTTACATCCTTTCATCCCTCAAAGGGTAGATCAGGTTAAACATGGGCTCTTGCGCCTTTCCTGGCTACCTTCTGTCACTGCTCAACGGTCCTCTCGAATACGGGGGTTTAGTAAGACATACAGTAAATAAATAAAATAATAATAATAAATTAAATAAGAACAAGGCACATTTTTTTTTTTTTTTTTTTTTATTACGTATTTTACGTAAATGAGACTTAAATTTTACTACTTAAATTGCAGGTGGTCGCAGTGGACCTAAAATTGCCGAGGTGAGAGACAAGTACCAACGTGCTTGCCGACGTTTACATCTCACCCACAATCAGTACGTGCTGCTCCTGAGTGAGGCAAGCGAGTACGAGAGAGACTTTAGGAACGTTCTCCTGCCAGGATTACTGGAGCAACAGCAGCAGACACAGGAGGAAGCCCTCAAAACTTGGTGAGCAAAACTTCACACCACGAAATACAGAGCCAGTTTTTGGAACTTTTTTTTTTTTTGTCTACCGAAGTGAAAATGTATAGAAGTAGAAATCGTACTAGGGGGCAATATTTGTAACATAATTGCCCCCTCCCCCAATGACCTGCTTTGGATTCGAAGGTTCAAAAATTATTTCATAATAATAATAACTTAATTTTACTATGAACTGCTTGGGTCAATAAAATGTATTATTTCTTAATGAATATATATTTTTTAAATGTCGTAATTTAGCAAATATTTACTTGATTTTGTTTAATTTTTTAAAGCACTGGAAGTGTTTTTAAATATATTTTCTTAAAGTTACTATATACGAGAGATATTTAAAATTGCCTGGTAATACTTGTAACGAACGCAGTAAGAAGTACAAATTAAAAGAATACGCAGTAAAAAAAAAAAATATCTTATAGCACCTAAAGGTTATAACATACAGTATAACTATCCTTTCTTATTCAAGGAAAGAAAAAAAAATCTACCAACACTTTTTAACAAATTTCAATTGCAAATCAAGTACAGACACTATAAAGTACTAAAATTGTATTCAATTTGCTTCTTGGCCATGCATTTTTCATATGAATGTAGGTAGAATTTCACAATGGACGTAAGTTTCAACGTAAATCGACGTCTTTCATTGTTACAATAACAAAAATAAGTCGTTTTTATTTACAGAGAATCTTACGACATTCATTATGACGCTACTTTAAAGTAATGTTTTCGTATTATATGAACACATGCGGTATTACCATTATTAGGCAATATAGAAGTCTAATTAATTAAGTCTCATTGTCTGTAAAAATATTAATATGGAGCATTATTATTCTACGCCTATAAAAAACTCAGAAGTATATTATTACTAAAAGTTTTCTCTTATATTAAACAAATTTATATATACGTGTCTTGAGAAAATAAATACAATATTCATATTGTTCCTCTTTTAAGTAATTTGCAAATTATAAATGAATTATTTTCAGAATATTCACTTGCACCATTAAAATTCACTTTCTTAACAACAATAATTTATAATAATTAACTTCATTAATATTATTAATATTTATTATTTAAAAAATATACTTATAATTTAAACTACTATATCATTGATTTAAATATTCAGTAATAAAATTAATAGTCCATTACTATTATATAGAACGGAAGAGACTAATTCAAGAAAATATATTACCATTAGAATCTCACATCCATCATCACACTTAATTTTACAAATATATTTTCTAAACACCTTTCATTCAAAAACAAAGAAGTTAAAAATAAAGTTTAAAATTTCATTATATAAAGATTAATGAAGTCATTATTTTTTGACATATTTAATTAAATCATTTTTTTCTTTATTATTATAATGATGTTTTTTTGAATTTAAGCCAAGTACAGTCTTATAATTAACATTATAATTACATGTAAAATTAAAATTAGAATTTCAGTACACTCAACTTTGTAATACTAAACTAAAATGTCATATTATTCCTTTATTAGATATAAAGTGAGGTTGTTAAAAATTTAAATTAATATTAAATTAATGAAGAAAGTTAATGATTATATAGAATACTTTTTAATATATTGATATATTTAAATAGTGAAGCTCATTTTTCCTAATAAACTTGAATAAATCTTTTGTCTGAAAGTTTTTTATTATTCAGATTATTATACGTGCACATTTTTTATTTTTCCATCGTGGAATTTTTATATTAAAAAAAAAAAAAAATTGGTATATGGAATAAACAAGAAATAATAATATTATAAAGTACTCTGTGAACTCATTTTTTTTAAGATTATGAGCATATATAGCACATATAAGTATATTTTATACTCTAATATACTTTCTATGTTATGGATTATTTAAATTTTGTTTGACGTAATATAAAACTCGACGCTATATATATAAAAGTTAAGCTTATACTTTAATCACTTGTTAAAATTATAACTGTTGATTTCAAAATTTGGTTTGTAATTAATAAAAGTTATTTTGTGTTTCATCAGGAAGCAAATATTAACTGAAGTTGTCCACTATTCGAGCTTCTCGTCAGAAAAATTCGCTGAAGTTTACGCTCGTATGGGATCAGGAGTGGAGCAAATCAACCCTGAGGTGGAGTACCAACAGTTTGCCGAGGAACACAAGTAAGTACATATCTCTGTAACTGAAGGATTTTTTAACTTTGTTATCATATTTTTGTATGGAATATTAGCTCGTTCTATAAACTACACACAAATATTGAGCCAGCTTCAAAAATGTTCCTTTGTTAAAAACAGCTATAGTTATGAAGCCGTTACCTGTTTACTACGTTTATACATATGGTCGATCATTGTTATTTCTTCTTTTAGAACTTTGAACTTGACAAGAACGAAAGAAACTTCCCCAAAAAAAGTTTCAGTCTTAATATGCGACTCACTTTTATCGGCTCAAAAAGCAAGATCAACCAATGAATGTGTCTTATTTTGTTGGTCAGCCAATCACTGTTATTGAGATTCACATATATATTAAATTAGCTGCTACATTTTGTATGTAATTTATGCTGCCTTTTATACTAGCTGTAGTAGTAATGTTACTATTTTGGAATCGTATAAATATGCTGTAACATGTGCATTCATAATATATCGTTATGCATCATACGGTCATCCTATATTCAACGTATAAAAAAATAGCATAAATTATGTTATTATGAATAAACATTACTGAAATTGAGCTAGCATAATGATATTAATGATTAATGATTCTGCTTGTATTTTTAACACCGAAGCGAGCAGTTATATAAATTATGTAGTACAACATAAGTTATTCCACTTGTAAAGCTAAACATTATACTATGTTGTTATGTGTTTCATAAGTTTCTACAAGTTTGCATAACATAATATGTAGCAAATTTGCAGTGGAGATTTATTTCTACACACGTGATAGCTTTACCATGTTGAAATAACATCTAGCTAAATCCTCTTCCCTCTTCTTTTTTTTCGAGTGTGGATTTCTCTTATAAAAATATATTTCATGTCACTTTTATATCTCTTTATAATAAATAACGACTGGGTTTTAAGTTGAAAATGATGATTTGGGCTGCAAAGTTTATTAATAGTTTGGCTTTACGATTTTTTTATACGCTTAATTTTTTTTTAAATTCAATAAAGATGCACTATTATTATTAATTATCTACTGTGCGTTTATAAAAGCAATTGTATACTTCACAGCTAAAATAATTATTATTATTAATTATTATGCAAACTCACATATATGTTGAGGTGCAGTTAGATAACGTCTAACATTTGCAGGCGGAATTGCCATTTATATACCTAAAACTCAGGTTTAATAAATTTAAAAATAATACTGTATACTCTGTTGTTCACAGAACGAATCCGAAGACGAGTCAAAGTTTCTTATTTGACGATACACTTACTGAGGACTCCTCAGGAAAGCTCTTGCCCAACACTGTGGCGGTGGATAACTTGACTGTGGACTGGCTACGTAGGAGATTGAATGAATTAGAGAGCGCCCAGCACGAGATTCAAGCAAAGATGAAGGAGAGAGAAGAACAATTAGCAAAAGGAAATACGTCAAATGGACATGAAGCCAGTGATAAGTAAGTTAAATATTACCTCAATTTTTAGCCCTTGAGTTAAATTTGATGATTGATACATAATAAATATACAATTTGCAGTGTTTCAATATTCTAAAACATGACAAAAAGAGCATATTTACAATCTTAAACTTTGAAAATTAACATTGATTGAGCGCAAGTAAATAAAAATGAAATTTTATTAGGTCTTCCCTATTTTTTTATATTTATAGTATTTTTTTATTGCAATATTTTTGACTATCTGTTATGTTGTATGGCTATATGGCTACGGTTGGCTAAGGTAATAATAATTTATTACATAATAAAATAAACTTGCATATATTTCAGGCTTGAACCGGTGCTAAAACGAGAGATAGAGGCTCTGAAATGTTCTGAAAGACAAGCCTCAATGCAAGTTGCTCTGATCAGAGGTCCATTGAGTGAGTTAGGATGCGAGGAACTTCCTGCTGGCTGTGATTTGAATATGGATTCTGTAGATACTCACTCCACTGTAAGTTATTGTTATTTAATGAATGAATGCATGAATGAATGAATGAATGAATGAATGAATGAATGAATGAATGAATGAATGAATGAATGAATGAATGAATGAATGAATGAATGAATGAATGAATGAATGAATGAATGAATGAATGAATGAATGAATGAATGAATGAATGAATGAATGAATGAATGAAATCAAACAAGTATAAAACATGAAAAATGAATATTGAAAAATTAATAAATAAAATTGGCTTAAAATTAAGCATATTAATATTATAAAATTTTATAGGTGACAGTGGCAAATCCAACCTCCCTAACAAACCGTCCACATAGATTCCGAGGATTATTCCGCAAACCATTCTCTGCATCACGTAAAGGCACATCCGTATCTACAACTGCATTAAATCAATCTCAACCAACATCTCCACAGAATCAAAGGAAATTGAGCATCGCTTCAGTGGATCCGTTACAAGTAGGGCACAGCGAGAGCATGGACTTTGAACCGAGTGAATCTGAATCCGGATCTGAATCCGAACAGGAGATTAGTTTTCGTAGTGATGTCGTTGTTAATGATGTTTGTGTTATGCATGATGCTACGTCCAATAATTGTATTGTCAAGACTATCGACATTAACATGGTGAGATTTTATTTTACTAACATATCTTATGTATGTATACGCTTTTACCATCTTATATACAATGGAAAGAAAACAAACACATATTTATCGATGTTTTTGCGTCTCTATCTCGTATTTTGTCACGAGAAGCAAAATGTGTAACTCGACTCCACCTACTTAACGTTTGGAAACAGATACTTTCCTTCTCGTGATAAAATAATATACTTAGACATTTTGATTACCGTGACAAAAAGAAAAGAAAAAGAGACAAGACATTTTGTTCGCAACAACATCGATATAGCAATAATCCAAGGGCTATAATCTATAATATATCGTGACTGTCACCAAAATTAGTATTGAAGTTCAGTGCGCAAGCCATCGAAAACCTTTTTGAGCGTACATGCACAATTTGGCAAACATGTAAATACATTACATAATGTCATATTATATTAAATTATTCCTATACACAAATTTGCTTGCTTTAATAAAATACAAATTGTTACTATTTATTACTCAGTAAAATCGAATTAAAAAAAGCCTTTTAGCAATTTCCAATTATTTGCTATTTTTATAATATTAAGCAGTTTTCGTTTGTGTTTTGTTGTATTGTTGCCTGCTAAACTTAACTGTGCATATTGCTTGCAAAATGTATATTTGTGATTGTATTTTGTTAAAATAGTAAAACACTTTATTTTGCTTTTGCTTTTATTAACTTATTATCGTTGATAGAGTGTATAGAATATAAAAAAATGAAGTTTTCTTTTCTTATTTTTTAATCACAATAAGACATTATTTAGTAATTTCTATTGACTATATTTAAATAAGTAACATTTATATATTTCTTATATAGCCTCACCTTGCTTGCTTTATCACATTTGAAGACAATATAATAAGACCCCTAAAAACAGGCTATAGAACTGACTTTGAGTTTTATGCTGAGACATTCAGGGTAAAATGAAGAGAATTTCTATAAACCCAATGTTATATAATTAAAAAATAAAATAAAAGTAAAATAAATAAATAAATAAATAAATAAATAAATAAATAAATAAATAAAACGGATAACAAGTCCCGCCATATGCCCCGCTTATGCCCCTAAAAGATTTCCATGTTTCAAAAGAAAACCCTATAACTTGACTTAATTTTAATCAGGGTGTACCTGGAAGCCAAGGACTAGCAGAGCAAGATTGGTTCCATGGTGTATTACCACGTGAGGAAGTGGTGCGACTTTTACGTCAAGATGGTGATTTCTTAGTGCGTGAGACCATGAGGAATGAGGAAAGACAAGTGGTGCTTAGTGTATGTTGGGGAGGTCACAAACATTTCATTGTACAAACTACTGCAGAGGTAAAGTTGGTTTTCAAATTATTGTTTAATAGAAATAAAAATTACCCTTTCTATAGTAACGTACTAATTTAAATCTGCTGCCCAATCTGAAAAATACTTCTTTATTCTTTAATTCGTTACTATTATCTTATTTAATTCTAAAATTCTGAAAAGTTTAAATTTTACGATCTTAAAATACAATTGTTATTGTTAATAAAAAGTATAGTGTATATTTGCATCTATATATTTTTTTTATCGATTTCTGGGCCTTTTTCTCCAATACAAATTTTGTTTAAAGGACAATTAATCCATTTTATTTGTATTAGTGACCTGTATTGCATATTAACTAATTTTTTGAGTTTAATATTCCAATTATTTTGTATTCAGTTTAATTATATCACAATCACATTTGTAAATTTGTTATTTTCACAGGGCCTGGTACGATTTGAAGGTCCTGCATTCAACTCCGTCCCTGAGTTGATAGCATATCAGTTGAAATCAGGGCTGGCGGTGACGAGCAGATCTCAGGCCGTGCTCAGAAACCCTGTGGCTAAAGAGAGGTGGGAACTTAATAATGATGACGTACTGCTCGTTGATAAAATTGGAAGGGTAAGTTGTTTTAACATATTGAAGCAATATATAGGGTGGCTGCAAGATGTAGCGCATTAGCGCCATGTTTGATTATAGATAAAGATATTACCCAGCATAGGATTTTTTTCAGGGATTCTCTCTCTCTCTCTCTCTCTCTCTCTCTCTCTCTCTCTCTCTCTCTCTCTCTCTCTCTCTCTCTCTCTCTCTCTCTCTCTCTCTCTCTCTCTCTCTCTCTCTGATAGTTGTAGCCTAAAAATTTTAATACAGAGTATAAATAATTTCATTTATTATTTTACTGACGGAAAACGGATTTTATTTTCTATTCTGGTTAATGCTATTTTATGCTTTCATATAACGTTTAAACACAATTTTGTAACGTTTTTTTAAATTTTAGAAAGCTTATATGTATCATACAAAATTTGTTATACTTTTAGCTATAAAATGTAAAGATTTTTGTTATAAAAATGTACTTTTGGACTATACTGAGAGAATCTTAACATATTTTGCTACCTTTCGTCCCTAATCACTATAGATTTTTTTTTTAAAACTATTAAGACATGCTAATAGTTTGGTGCTATGGTTTTATTAAAAAACTTTACACTTTTTTCTATGTATAGGGCAACTTCGGAGACGTATACAAGGCTCGTCTAAGATCCACCAATCAAGACGTGGCCGTGAAGACGTGTAGAGTTACATTACCCGAAGAAAATCGTCGTAAATTTCTTCAGGAGGGTAGAATTCTCAAACAGTACGATCATCCTAATATCGTCAAGTTGATTGGTATTTGTGTCCAGAAACAACCAATCATGATAGTCATGGAGCTTGTGCCAGGCAAGTTTGCATAATAATATATTATTATATATATTTTATTGCTTATCTTATTTTTAATTACTACGTTCTAGTTTGTTAAAGATCGTGTTTTATTTTGCATGAACTAAAAATAAAACCATTAAAAAAATTGCTACATTTAGAAATTAAATATAATGCAAGGTTTAAGGGGGTAGGTGACCGACTGATATCTCGCAAACTAGGACGGTTGCGAATAATAATAATAACACAAAGTAAAGAAGAAATGTTACTTATGGCTGTTATAAGCTGCAACCTCTAGTTAAACCTTAGTTATCTTTTTTTAATTGTTGCAACAATCAAAATAACAACTTAACTTCGGTTTAACTAGTTAGTTAGCGACGTAGTTTACGGGGGTTAAAAATTTAGTTTTGTCAAATATGTGAAAACACGATCAAATATTTAAGTTATTACACTTTAAAGAATAACATGTAAATGTGGAAATTCAAATTTGAGTGGTAAATTTTAGTCAAATTAGAAACTTTTTTACAATTAAAAATATAATTAAAAATTTTTTTGGTATAAAAAAATATATTTTAAATTTACTTGATTTTATTTGAAAATTATAGTGTATGTTTTATTGCAATTAAATCAAGTACAAAAAATTATTGTGAAAGTATAGTTCTTCTTTTAGCGATTTCCGGTCCAAGTCGCGCGGTCCCCCACCGCCTTAAGGCTTTGTAGTAAAACAATCAATAGTAAAACAGATGTACGTTTTTAAGACAACCTTTTTAAACCTCAAATAAAAAAAATAAATAACTGAGCATTTTTTTTTTACATAGAAAATGTCAAAGTATTTTACGTATTTCACGTAAATTTAAATGTTTTTTTTTCCACGTATTTTACGTATATGCAAGTCAACGCATACAACGATAATAAGAGAGGTGTGCACTGCTGCATTTCTCCACCTTTTATTTCACTAAAATGATGATTATGGTGATACATATTCTACAATACCTAAGAAAAAGAAAAAAAAATATCTTTTTATTGTCAAATACCAGATTTGGAGATCATGGAGCGTTACTTTTACTTTGATTAAAGTTTTCTTATGAATGCATTGTTAACCAATAAGGAAATATAATCAAATTTTATATCACAGTATCTGTACATAAAAGCATTCATCTTCTGCAATAACATACAAGAAATATAATGTTATTTGTTTACCGACATTTTGACAAAGCCCCTGGAGTGATGCAACCGGTGTGACTAAAATGATCAACTGGTTGCCTACGTTTCAGGATGCCAAAAAAATACGTAAATACGTAAAATAATGTTTCTAACATTTGAAAATAACCTTAAACCTCAACTTAATACTAAATATAAATATAATATATATTTATACATAAAGAAGAACGATCTCAAAAAGAATTTTAAAAATTATTACTAGCATAAAAAATATTTTAAAAATATTCAATTTACTCAATTTTAATGCAAATGAGAAATTCCTCAGGTGGTTCCTTGCTGACTTATCTTCGTAACAACGCAGCCACCCTCAAGTCCAGGCAGTTAGTGCGCATGTGCAGAGACGCAGCTTCCGGTATGAAATATCTGGAGAGTAAAAACTGTATTCATAGAGATCTGGCTGCAAGAAACTGTTTAGTGGGTAAGTTCTGATTGTATTAAATTTATAAGAAAAAAAAAAAAAAAAAAAAAAAAAAAAAAAAAAAACACTATAAAATGTGGTCTAAAAACTAAAAACATTATAGTTGATTACTGTATGGATGGGGAGTTTCTGTGAATCGAGTCATTTCTTCAAAGATGGCTTATCGCACTTACGATGACCTAGGAAATTTTCATCGTTATTCCAGTATATTTAATAATCACAATTTTGGTCATGTATGAATATTTTCAATTGATTAAAAATAAATAATAAAAAACTTTATCTTGTTTATGCATTTCTGTTTTAATCATATTCGCAAAGTAATATAAAAGAGCTTTTATTTAAACGTTTTGTAACATTAAAATTCTACTAACGTAAAGTAATAATAATATTAATAATAAAAAAAGCAATATTCTTAATTGAAAATTTATTTCCTTTCAAATATATTTTATAAAAGATTGATACTCAATATACTCTTACCAATTTAACATATTGCCGTTAATATGGCCAATAATTTTTGTTAATTTAACGAGATACAGCATATAACTACATAATATTCAGTTGCTTAAGAATCCCCAGTCCTCATTTAATTTAGAAATTTTCCTCTTTTTTTTTTTTATATAATTTATAAATACTTATAAAAATTTATATAACTTCAATGTGGCTCATTTATTGTACCTCAATTGAAGTGAATTTGTTGAAATAAGGAAATACGCAAATATTAGTCTTTGTTTAGGCAAAAAAAACTTATATCCCATGTTTTCACAGCGTATACTGTATATCTGACGAATAGTTTGGATTGTCGTTTGCGACTCGTTAAACGCGTGTTTTACCACTCAAAATCCTATAATGAATTTGATTAATATCTAATTTTTTTAAAGTCTATGATTTTATAATGTTGAATAAGTATAATATACTAAATATTTTTATACTCTCTCATTAATGTTACAGGATACGAGAATACTGTAAAGATTTCTGATTTTGGAATGTCACGAGAAGAGGAAGAATACATTGTATCTGATGGCATGAAGCAAATACCCATCAAGTGGACAGCGCCAGAAGCACTCAACTTTGGTAAGAAATAAACTAAAATGTAAATATTAAAGAGGTCATATTATTTGCTCGTAGTCTTAAATAATAAATAAACATTAAAAACGATTTGATTAAAAAAAACTCAATTAATTTTTTTTTTATGAAAACTGAGTTAATTTGCCCCAATTTTTCAGGCAAATACACATCACTGTGTGATGTTTGGAGTTATGGGGTTTTATCTTGGGAGATCTTCGCCAAAGGAGGCACGCCTTATACAGGACTAACCAATACAAAGGCCAGAGAGAAAATTGATGAAGGTACGTACGAAAAAAAAAAAAAAAAAAAAAAATTGTGTACTTTTTTTCAAACAACTTTTTTTTTTTTTTTTTTTTTATGATTATGCTACGCCAAAATCTGATGTACACCAAATCTGAATTATTAACTTTTCTTTTTTATCTACAGGGTACCGTATGCCAGCACCTGAAGGTACGCCTGGAGAAATGTACCAACTAATGTTAAGGTGCTGGGAATATCAACCTGAGCGTAGACCTCACTTCGAAGAAATATTCAATCTTGTTAATAAACTTTGTGATTCTCCAGTGTAAATCCTTTTTTATATTATATTAATATTATCAATCCGTGTAATTAACTTATAATTATGTTTTTAAAATAAATGTATATCAGTATTTTAATTTGAAATTTATTTATTTTGGAGCTGGTATTATTTGATAAAAATAACAATTAATTTTTATATAAAATAAGAACATAAATATTTTCATATTACATCACAGATTTAACTTTCCAAATTCACAATCATGAGGTTCTCTCTAATTTAAATGAACTATATTATACTAAATATTATAGTGAACCCTTTTAAATAAATATATTATTATAATGTTTTTGAATAGGACAGTTATATTTAATTTAATTAATACAAACCAATTCACTATTTTCTTCAAACCTTATTAACAATTGTATTAAAGGCGTAGAACACCTTGAACAAAAAAGTTGTGTAATATATCTTAAGAAACCTGAAAATCAACGTTGATTTGGCCAGAGTCATTGATTTCTAATTTATATTCCATTCACAAAATGCCACTGGCGGTCACTGACGTCACAGCTAGCGTGTTTTACGCGCGCGTAAACCGGGCGAGCTGTGAGGTCAGTGACCGCGCCAGTGGCATTTTGTGAATGGAAAATAAATTAGAAATCAATGACTCCGGCCAAATCAACGTTGATTTTTAGGTTTGTTAGGATATTACACAACTTTTTTGTTCAAGGTGTTCTACGCCTTTAAGATGCAAACTGCAATAAAGACTTAAAAAAATTGGATATAATTTATTTACGTAATCCGTATTTGTGTTTGCTTTATAGTTTACAAATTTTAAGGAAAAAGAGGGGGGGGGGGAGTTAAAATGTAAAAGAATTATTTTTGAGAATCTCGGACATCACAAAAGTATTTAGGACATAATAACTATTTTATTATGCCACACAACAGGATACACCCATGATAAAGGATTGATTTAATAAAAATGAGTAAGATGAGGTAGATTGGTGAACTGTCTTGAAATACATCTGACTTAGCGTGGATCACTACCACGTCTGGTCGGAGACATGAATTGACCTCCGTCAAGCCTGAACACCTCTCCTACCGTTTTACTTGTAACATACGCCAATTAAGGCATGTGGCATGTTTCAACACGTGGAGAACACGAGAGCACATATCAAGGCCCCTGAGAAAACTACATACATCCTCTAAGAAATGAACTTGTGATTTTCATTTTGTCAAACCAGCATACCACTTATAAGAATTATTTCTGAAACTTGTCTTAAAAAAATCTGACTGATTGTGCTAGTTCCCCCATTTATATACCATTCGTAGAAATGATCACTGCATCAACACACATATTTTGTTGGAGCACTACCAGTTCTTTGGAATATTTTCAAGAACTCTTATTGCTCTGCAAATAAAAGGTCAATATTTAGTTAACCCAAGCAAATTTTTAATGCAAATTTAATATTATGTCCATACAGTATATACATACCTCTATATTTATATATATAGGCCTATATAAATACTTTTTTTTCCCTCCACACAAAGCAAAAATGCAGTTATAAACAATGTTTATTTTCTGCGGCAATTAAAAAAAAAAAAAAAAATCGTTTTAGTTTTAGTATCTGAAAAAAGTCATTGAATTAAAACACATAAAAATATTTTTTTAATTTTTTTCTTTATTTATTTGGGACCTCACATACATCATAATATATATATTTTTTAAAGAACAATAAGTTTTCTGTTATTTTCTTTTTATAAAGGATCAAAAAAATAATAATCAATTATATTTATACATTTTTTTTTATCAAGCAATACTTAAAAACTGTGTGATTAAAAAGAGGATAATAGAGTAGTATATATAATTATTATTAGTTTTATATTTTGCATGTATTTTATAAACATTTTTTTAAAGTGTGAGCAAAGAAAAAAAAAATTAAAAATTAAATTAGCATTCTTAACGTGATATTTTATATTTTACATTTTATATGACTTAATTAAAAATACTACTCGCGTTATTAACAAAAATGTATTATTCAACGTTGTTTTTTCTTCATCTTTTTACAAAATTATTTTAGAATGAGAAATCTTTTAAAATTTAAAAATCTTTCCAATTATGTAGCGTAAATAAATAATAATACATTATTATTATTATTAGTTCATCTTATTGCCAACAGTTCATCAATCAAATGGGAAAAATGAGTTACTTTTCTGATGTTTTTAATATTATGAACATGCAGTAATATGTCTTCAAAAGTAATAAAAATATTTCATAATACTGTATTAAAATTTAGAATATTGTTAATTGAGGTATTATATATAAATGGATATGCCCTCATATTTTATTTAAAATAGTCCTTCATTAAATTTGATTTTTAAAATTAGAAAATGTTAGAAACATTAAAATACACTTCTGCCATTTTATACAAGTGAATTTTTATATTATTTATTGCTTTTTAAGCTTATAACAGCTTTTTTTTCCCTCTTCTATATTTTAAATACACTTAATGTTAAGTGTTTGTAATTGTTTCAAACAAATTCAAATTTCTTTTAACTGAATAACAATGATAAGCAGGAGTACTTTTAATTAAAGATTTTCCATTCTAAATTAGTTATTTGCACTCAAAAATTATTTATACATATTCTAAAAGAGCGTAACTTCTCATTTCTTTTATCATTAAAAAAAAAAAAAGTAATTATCGTTTACTGATTGTTATTAAAATTCTTCCATTCTTTAAAATAAATGAAAAATTTAGCTCTCAAAGACATTTTTTTAATGCAAATCTAATGCAAAAAGTTAGCTAATTTTATATATAAAGCAGGACAGCATATATTTGCAGCCATTGTTTTGTGGGAGAAAAAAAATAATAAAAAGACAAACAAAACAATTGTTGTTAATTAATAATGTATAATACACATTCCTGATAAATATCTTCCTCTTAATAACTAAAAATTAATTGGAAAAAAAGTGGATAGTTTCATAATATTTTTTTTTTTATTTTTCATCTTGGAACCACAAACACACAGATATAGATTAAGCAAAAAAAAAAAATATATATATATATATATTAAACAGAATCACACTGTAGGCTTTTAATAACATTTTTTTTTAATTATTGTTTTATTGGTATAATTATTAAATCAGTAATATCTTTACTTTGCCAAAATAACTGCAGTTTTTTTTTTTTTTTTTTCCCTTTGAAAATCAAAGGCCCCCCTTTCATTAAACCTTTAAATGGCTACTTTAAATATCACGGCCATCTTTGTTGATTTAAAGAATTATTTGAATTACTTCTATTTAAGGCCAAGAGGAATTATTAGAATGTGTTGAAAATTCAAATAAAATTCGTCATAGAAAAAAGTATTAAAAAAATAAAAAAATAAAATAAAATCCCTAATTGTCATATTTAATTAATAAAGGTAACTTTTTATTTGTGTTTTTTTTCTTTCATCAATTCACATAATTAAATTTATACCAATAATTCAATAAAAAAAAGAAATTAAATTTGAAATTAACAATTTGTTTATTTTAAAAACATAAAACTTGTGTCTAAAAAATTAACGTTAAAATTCAAATTTGCTTTTTTATCATCTAATTTTTACATTTATTAAGAGCCGACCGCTACTGTTTTTTTTTTCTCTCTATATATAAAAATTACACAGAAAAACACTTTTTTTTATATATATATATAAACAAGTCGACCTTGAAAATTTATTTTGCAAACAAGACCAATGCAAGCACACGATGATAATTAATATAGTAGACATTACATAGTAATATTTTATAAATCTGCTACATGCATTATTATTTTATTACTTTTAATTATGCAAAAATTCTTTTATATATAATTTTTTTAAAAAGGCAAATTTTTTATTATTTATATTTAGTATTTATTTTTTGTTTACATGATGACAACACATTCGTCACTCTAAAAAAAAGGGGGGAAAAAAGTGAGGGGAAAAAAAAAAAAAAAAAAAAGAAAGAAAAAAGCATAATATTTATTATAATAACAGATTTTTCACGAAAAAAATAAAAATAAAACTTGCAAAGTTATATTTTTTCACTAAAATGTTACTAATATTTATATATATTTTATTCCTGAAGTAAATCTTTCTTCCTTCACCATTCACTTGCACACAGTTGATATATTTATTAATATTTTTTTTAATTTTATATAATAATCAAATAACACACCAAATAACTCAGAAAATGAACAAAAACATCACTTTTTATTCATTTATAGTGAGAAAAAAACACAAACATTCAACAGCAATAATAAGTCTTTTTTATATATATATACTACACTTCTTTTTTTTAACCCCATTTTAAATTGTTAAAATGTCCTATATATTTTGCTAGATTTTGCGTTCTTAAGATTTACTTTTTTTTTTTTTAATATATATAATAGGGAGTATATTTTATAAAAGCCATTTGAATTTTTAATTTTTATGAAATAGAGGAAAAAAAAAAAAGCCTGAATATTTTGTCAAAATAAAAAACAAACGAACACAAGTATTAATGTTAGTTTATTTGCTATACATTCTTAAAACACAAAAGAACAAAATTAAACCCCAAAAAAATATATGTATTTTTTTTTTAATTATAATAATTAGTTCCTACTATAATACAAACTAAATAATTTGAATAAAAATTAAAAACTAATAACTGGACAGAGTACGAATAATTATATTATAATATTGTTATTATTTAATATTTAAAAATTGTTTTGGCTATTATTTCTTTTTTCATTTATATTATAATATTTTTTTGTTATACGCAAACACTCCCTTTTATAATCAAATTAGCAATTTTTTTTTAATTTTTTTATTTTCACTTTCAAAAATGTGTTTCAGTCTATCGTAAAGCAACCTAAAACTTAGATAAGGATAGATATATATATATATAGTATAGAGAAAACTTTTTTTTTATTACTTCTTATTTAGGTGTATATTTATATAAGGGAAATGTGTAAATATTTTTATTTTTGTAATTTATAATTCTGGTTGCTATTACGAACACGTACACAGTAAAAACTAGGCACAAAAAGGAGCAAAAAAGTCTCATCATATTTTCTGAATCTTCTCTCCCACGACGACAGGATTATTACGTCTGATTTCTTGGGCTCCTAATTCACGATAGTCAAACGAACACTCGTGCATATCGGAGTATCTATGTAGGGAGCAATATAGGCCTCCACAACGGCACTCAAAACCTAAAAAACAAGAAGAAGAATAATTTAGAAATGTATCACTTTTTTTGTTTTTGTTTTGTGTAAAGTAAATAATATGGTGTAGGAGAAAAAGCACATAAAATATTTAATAAGTTAAATTTTGTTTAACCCTTAGTATAATATTTTTGTTTAATAGCTACGAGACTTGTTAATTCAAGGAGAGAAAACCATGCATGAGTACATTTTGTGAGCTTTAAATTGTTGAGACAAAGAAGGTACGTATAGGATTAATTTAGAGGGATAACGGAAAAGATTAAAAAGGTTGTAGGTAGGTGAATAAACAATTCTCAATTCTAAACCAAGTTAATCTTCAATTTTTTTTTTACTACTTAAGGAGTATATATATATATATATTTTTAAATTTAAATTGTAATTATTAATTTTTTTTTCTTCTTTTTTTTTAAAGAAAGCCTCTTCCCCATTTTAGATGCAAAAAGATACAGATAAGAGGAAAAATGTCCCTATATTGCCACAAATGTAGACCATACCATTTAGAAAACCCCAAAGTTCTATTTTTAAGTTTAGCAACCTTAAGTAGCACCCACAACAGATAAGATTCTGCATAAATCAACATATTTCTTCTATTCCAAAATTGACAATACGTTGTTTTGTACAGAATCTTACAACTAGTTTAAAAGTGGCTTTCAATTTATACAATAACAATAATTATTATTTAATTACCAGTAACAGACCCAGCCAGAAGTAACAAAATGCCAAAGAGGTTTGCTCAGGTTGAGAGGTGTTGGGGGTTGAGGAGGGAGGAACTTACTTTGAGTATACATACCTGTAAGTCCAACCTTCTTACGACACGTGGCACATCGATTCTTCTTTTTCTGCTTGCCATTGTTATCTTTATCTGAGGAATTTGAGTCATCAAGACCCAGTTTTGAGTTGGCGTCATCATCGCCGTCCCCTGATGTTACTGAGCTGCCTCCACTCGCACCACCTTCCAGTTCTGCTGCAGCCTGAATCAAACATTTAACCATGTATAATTAGCATCAAAACAATCATGAATGCATGTTGCATAATTGAAAAATAATAATAATAAAAAAAAAAAATAATAAATAAAAGGTACTAAAACAATATTAATAGGTATAGATGACAAAAAAGAGTAACTTTTTAATAATGAGGAAAATAATAAAATTGATGAATTTTTTTTAGTAAATGTCTCATTTTTCTTTTACAAAAATGTTAAAAAGGTTTGTTTGTATCATTATTCATTGTCAAAATTACTGCTTCTTGTGATGCAAGAATAGATTGTATAAATGCTGTTCGTAAACCCTGTTTTCTGCTACTAAAATGACGATCGGCTATGTTTAATCAAATGGAATGCGCATTTTTTGGTGCAAGAAAACAGGGTTTACGAACAACAAGCAACTTCAAATATGATCATGATAAAACGGAGTCCTATACTTGAGAAATAAACTTTGTTGAATTATTGCGAGTAGAAGACACTGTGATACACATTAAGTGATGAGTGTTCCACAAATTAACTTACATCTTTAGCTAGCAGTTCACTACTACAACTGCTGGAAGTCTGCGGCAGTGCTGGGACTGTAGGCTGAGCGGTATCCATGCTACTGGAACTTGGCATGGGGCTAAAACTGGGGCTAGCCGTTGTAAAACTGGGACTTGCCGAGGTAAAACTCGATACAGAGGAGCTTTGTTGTTGTGAAGTTACAGAAGGTCTAGCGTCACTTGGGGGTTGTTGTTTCTTTTTGAGCGCTTCCTTGTAGCACAAGGAGCATAAGTTGTCTGTAGCGGGTGACCCGTAAAATCCACAACCTGTAAGAATGAACAAAATAACATTAGAAATTAGCATTCTGAATACAAGTCTGTTTAATGCTAGATTTTTATGATCATAAGGTGAGCACAAGTTGACACACCCAATCATAGTGCTTTGAAATTTGAAAAAAAGACTTGATCATATGATCAGAAAGCACTAACTTTACCCTTGTATCCTGATTTAATGAACTTAAAGAAAGCTGTTTGAAGTTTAACTTTTTAGCAATTTTTAATATATTTTCACATGATCCACATTTTTGCATAACAAAATTCAACCTTTTTTAATACATCAGCTGTATTTTGTCATGTGAATTAAAGTCCCTATAATACCAAGTATTTCTGACTAAATTATTTCTGTATTGTTGGAAAACTCACTAAAATAACATGTATTTAAATGGCAATTGTGACCTTTCAGCAATGGAAACAAATATAATATAGAAATTTCTTTTGGGGCTAGAATACGTGGGAAATTCTAGTATTCTAGTATGTGAATGGTTCTACAAAAAGTCGGAATATAGACATGGAACTTTTAGATTTTGAAATCTGATAAATTAGCAAACTATCTAAATAATCATGTAAAATCTTTTTGTTGGGTAAACATATAATAAAATTTTCATTTTTTTTAAACGTTAACAGGAATGATTTACGCTGTGTAATATAATTATAATGCAATATAGTTCTTGCAATATACTTCTGATGTAAAGGACAAATGTTGCTGAAAATGGGCTATCATAATGTCTTATTAAACTTATTATGAATAAATGTTTGCCCGTGTAGTACTAGAGAGAAATTAAACTCATCAGCTTGAACGTATTTTCAGAAACAGAATTGAAAAAAATAAATAAAATTAGCCCAAAAGTACATAATTTAAAAGTGAGATTTATACAAATTTTCAATTCCACTTACCAGAACGACAAAGCGTCGGTGTGGATGCTTGCATTTGTTCCGATTCACGCTCCATGGCGGAACGTCCGTTCTCGCTGTCTGTCGTCTTGACGAATTAAAATAAAACTCGGGGAGAAAAAACTCACACTCCCTAACCTCAAACTAACGAAAATATATTAACTTTATCAACTTAACACTATTCTATTTATTTTTTGATTATTCACAGATAAATCACTAAAAATTTTGGAAGAATTTTAAAAAGAGAACAAAACTGTTTTTATTGTTTGTTTTTTTAAAAACTTGATGTATTGTTGGATGTGTGTAGGTTGTCTGTCAGGATATGGTGGTGTTCTGTAACAGAAGAAAACATTCGGTTAAAAAAAATAAATAAAAAGTTTTTCAAATTAAAAGATAAACACAATACATAATACAAAAACATAAAATATATGTAAGGCTCATAATAAGATATGACTTCAGTTAACATAATTAGAACTACGTACGAGTGCATTGTTCATTTTATATAGTAAATGTGACTTTAATATTTTGTAAGTTACATAAAGCATACAAACTTACAGTTTTCTAATGTAGATAATGAAACACCTTGCAGGTGAATCAAAAGAAAAGACAAAAAATAATGTACAGTAATTAAAAATACTCATATTTATTTGAAATCATTTCATTCCTTGGCCATACTTTTTTTTTAATTACTGTTCTTAACTGTAAAACAGTAATGTAATCGTCATAATCATAGACTAAAGGGCGAAAAAAGTAAAAACTGTGGCTTGTTATGATAAAGGTAAAAATTGCAAGCGCAGTACAACATGGAAAGGCCGTTAAGAACACATTCTTCGCACTATAACGATTCATATTATTAGTGTAAAGGAAAACGCGATGGCAAGGCAGGCGCCCCATGCGAAGGTTAAAGCTCCCCGAGGTAGAGGAGGATGGATCTCATATGCAGACAGACAGACGATGAGGACCCCGCGAGCCAGTAAGACAGACGGACGGCAATAAGGCAAGCAAGCAGACGATATAAGCGAGCGTGTGGTTCATTTTCCACACGCAGCAGCTGCACTGGACTTAAACACCTGACCTCCACGTGACGAATCATGTCCACAAAGCAAATTAATCACAAAACCTAGCTTTTCCTCAATTGCAATCAGTCATTACTAAAGTTTGAGCCCTGCTCACATCGAGCAACAAGTTTGATTGCATAATATACGATCTCTATGCGATCAAATTTTTGACATAACAAATTGCTCCGTGAGAACAGGGCATAAAGGTGTTTGCTTATTATTTGTGGATTTGAATGGGCTCAATTTTTTTTTATGTGAAAACGCCTTTAACTCCACAATAATTTGTAAAATTTGAATTTAGTATAAAGTATTAGGTGTGGCAATATTTATGAAAAGTAATTTTGTCACGCAATAATTTTTGGAAAATAATAATAACTTTAAATGGACTATATACGATTAAGGTTGAATTTTTTTGACACTTTCATACGTATACCATAAGAAGTCATGGTTAACCATGAAATAACGTTACAATTAATTTCTGTAATTGTAATTTATTAAACCTTTTGCTCTCAAGGATAGAAAAATAATATTTTTATCTGTAAATCATGAATACACAAGAACTTACAACAAGCTGTTTCTCCATCATTCATACGTATGTAAAAGGATCAATAATAAAAAGGTATAAATAAATAAACATATAATAAAAAAAAAGTAGTTACTTGACTGCAATGGGTGCTCTCTATCACGTGCTATTACATGACGTCATAGTAGAGGGGAAATGACACGTGGGGTGATGACGTCACATACGCTTGGCACGAAGAGGAGGGGGCGCCACGCTAGGCGCCTCTCTCTCTCTCTCACACTGCCTAGCGACTGAAGAGAGAGCAAGCAAGCGAACGCAAGGCAAGGGAGGAGCTATACAGGCTTGACTCGAGCTCGGCCAAGCTTGCCTTGGCTTCGTGTGTATTTTATATTACCCTCCGTATGGTATACGTTGGAGATAGCATAGCAGCCGTATAGTAGTTGCTACGTGAAGTACAGGCATACGCAAAATATTGCGCATCATTGCAGTTGTAATCTACTTATCATTGATTATCAACTCTAATCACCACGTATAGGAACTTACAAAATAGAATGCAAATGGTTACAGCGAATACACTGCCTTTTTACCAGCTTCAAACGATCAACAATGTACTATATGTATTTAAAAAAATAAATAAAAATAATTAAACTTATATTAGTACGAATAAAATAAAGAATTTACTTGCTCTCGTCATTAAAATGAAAGAGAGGGTCCCAAAATTCTTAACTTGCTCAATTTTATAGTCTACCACCATCGTTATAAGAATTGAAGCTGAAATGGAACATTTCATCAATAACTACAATGCACTATACGATATTAGTGGTATTGCTATTAAATTTGAAAACACAAATTCTTATATTTAATCTGAATTTAGAAAATATATGATATATAAAAAAATAGTACACAATATAATAATAAAATATAATTTTCCACCTGAGCAATTCCAATCGATCTTTTGTGGGCAGGAAACTAAACTTATTACTTCTACTTATTATTAAATAATTCAATAGAAATCATTTTCCTGTTTTATTAAACGGAACAAACTAAACCGCCTCAGACCAAACTTTTTTTTTTTTTTTTTAACCACGCAAAAATTGAGGTAATAAAAAAAATATATAATATAAGATAAATAAAATGTAAAAGTCCATAATTAAAATTTACATAAGCCTTTGGTATTTAAATTTATTGACTCTGTTTCAGCAATCTAAGTTACAAACATTCACATAAATTACAAGAGATTCCTAATAAGTCGACCACTATATTATAATGAACATTTTATATTCATGGTGACACAGAGCATTCTTGAAATTGATAAATACCTTCTTGGAAACAGAAAATTTTGCGATTGAAAACAAAAAGCACAATTAAGCAATGCGTATTGTGTATAGAATATGTAATTGGATTTAATTGTACAGCCAACGTTTGTGTTTTCGAATTTGTTCGTATGATAAATGCTTGGTGACACACAGTACCCCAAATAATAAGCCAAATTATTTTTTAAACCAAATGACATGACATGACCAAATAAACTGAAATACTGTGGACAGAATACGTGATATAATGGTCATTCATAAGTATTAGTTCACATTTAAATACAATGGAAGTTATCGGTTAAAAAAATTCGTAAAAAATGTATATGTCTTGAAACCCGTAAAAGTATGTCTAGTATTTCTTTTTTAAATTTCTCCTAAATCGGTGGAGTCATTTTCTCAAAAATCGAAAAAAAAAAAAAAGTTTTTTTTCCCCCATAAACGATAAGGGGACCCTTAGCTTTCCCCGCGTTACCCCGATAAGCTACATTGCAGAATCTTTACTGTCAGTGGCATACAATTTGCTATTATATATAATGGTTCACAATTTTAAAATTAACAATACTATATTTTAGGATCACAAATAACAATTAGTACAGTCATTTTACTTAAAAATGAATTTCTATTTTATAGCTTATGGTCATTCAATGCAATCAGATGGAGATTTCAGTTGACGCAAAACTACATTTAAATACATGTTATTCCAATAAGCCAACAGAAATTCATTTTTTTAGTAAAATGACCGTATGTTGAGTACTACTAGGTAATAGTTGCTAATAATCACAATTAATATATATATATATTGGAGCAAATGTAAATAGCTATTATATTGACAATTACTTAATTTTATAATATAAGTATTTTATTGCTTTGCTTGGCTTGTCTCACAAACAACACCACTAGAACTTGCTCTACATCACTTGGTATTGATATCGTTGGTGACCACACTATAATAATATGCATCAAAAATAATTTTAATAATTTACCAACCAAGCATACTTATATTATAATTGTACTCCTTCAATTGATTGTGTATTGAGATTGTACTGAGTATTATGATTGTGATCCATGTATAAATCATAATAATAAATATGTATAAAAAACGTTCACTTAAACAAAATTAATTGCCAATTACAATATGTTAACTTGTTATATTTATATTCAAATACTATTTTTTTATATATATATATTATGAATATTATTTATTTAATTTATGATTCACTCGAATTGCTTTAAACACCATAACCATTTAGTAAAAAATCGGTTGTACAAGTAATATTTGCGACTCATAAATATGAAAATAATTAATATTCTGCTGTACTGCTGTATTATAATACAAGTATGCTTGGTTGATAAATTATTAAAATTATTTTGATATATTATTATAGTTTGGGTAATAGTGTTGTTGGTGACCATTGGTGACCCACAGAATAACGAAAATAAAGAAATACGAATGGCAGAACCACATTTTATTTTAATTATAGATAAAGATTACTGTGTACATAATAAATAATTATTGCATCAAAATTTCTTTTTGTGATAAAGAAACACTGCACTTTGGTGTAAAAGTTACCATTTTTTTTTTAACTATAATGGTCCACAATAATAACAATACAAAGTAAAAATTACTCGAATAAATATAATAAATTAATAAGTTATTAACATACAGAAATTTATACCATATTATGTAGGAATTAATAATATTTACAGAATAAATATTTAAAATTCTGTAACGTTGGAGTCATACATTTTTGGGTTAAATTGAGAGGTTGTACGCCTGATTTCGCCCAATAAAAAGCCGTTAATTATTATTATTATTATACATAAATAATGTTTTGACCATAGGAAATTATATATAAAAAACTTTTTTTTTTGTTTAATTAAATACAATTTACAAACAAGCTGGCATATTATGTGTAATGTGTATATTACAATACACATTTGTTTATATAGGAAATTATTTTCATGTGTTCGTTTTACAAATAAAAGCAACAATAATAATAAGAGCCTACTACGAACTACTATAGATAGTAACTGACCCATAGTACGCTATATTATAAAGATATGAATTATTAGAGTACTTATATAATAAGCTACCATGTTATTTGTAATAATTTGTATAATGAATGCTATTATATTTATAAGTACTATAGTTGTAAGAAACAATACTGGTACGTACCACTTGGTAACAATGTTATTGGTGACCCACCAGAAAATTAACAAAATTTGGTATAATAACAATAGTTTGAAAATGTTGTATCCATTTATTGTGCGAGTGTGGGGTTATTTATATATTTTAGCAAATAGTGTTTATTTTGATTTGTGTGTAGGTCAACTAAAACTAAAACACTTACAGCATTAAAAAAACAAAACAAAAAACTTTGGTAAGGAGTGTCAGTGGTGATTTACGGTGACTTTTTCTAATTAAACCATGAAATGTGTACTTTTTATTTTACGCATAAATTTACATTTTTCGTTTGTGTGGGTTTGTGTATGTCGTTCACGACTTTAAAGGAATAGACCAGAGAAAAACATAAGAATTTATATCACAAAACACTTCGCATGGGATTCACGTAAATAACATGCGTTTGTCTCAAAACCCAACAGTAACCCCGTAGCAGTGATCAGAAAATTCAATTTATGCAACCCGTACAACATTTTCATACTAATTTTTGCATGTTACTGACGTCATAAACATGAATTTTCACGCAAATTGCATACTTTACAGTATTTTCACGTTCTCTCGTGGGGCTACATTAACATTCTGGTAAAAATTTTCATCAGTTTTTAAGATTCCATTTCACGTTTATTCATTAAAAAGCTCATGTTGTTTTATGTGGTCTATGGCTTTAAGGATATTATATGAAGGTCCAAACCTATCTACCGTCTCCCTTAAAATTTTTTTTAATTCCTTTAATATGAAACTCAATTTAAACAATAAGAGCACACTCCTATCTTAAAGTAAAAATAAATAGCCATCGGACCACATTTCAAATTACAAGAAGTTGAGAAAGATTCACACCAAATAAAATTCAATGCGACGTTATACATATTACAAATAATTAAATATAAATAAGAGAAGTTGAAATAAATAAGTAATAATATACACAATTAACACATTTTAAAACGTAGGTAAATATTTATATCTACTCCTATATTTGACACAGATAATGCACTTTTAAAAACATTGCAATACAAAATTGAGGTTGTACATAGGCTACAGTACAAAAATAAAACTGCAGTACGATCAAGTATATAAGATTAGCTCAAGAAGAGAAAAAAAGGTGCGTAAATTAAAAATATAAATACGATGTTAAATAAAAAGAGGAAGCAATACGTCATAAAAATCCAGGTCAGTAATTTTTAGTCACTTAGCTGATAAATTTGAAGTCGTATAAAAAATAATAAGGATGTTATCTTTATATAAATATCACTGTATTTATTTCACTTTTTTGTGTGTGTATCTGATTTTAGAAATTATAAAACGTAAGAAAAAGTGTTATTATGAGTAGCATTTTATTTTTTAATTTTAATACAAAGTGTATGAATCACAAATAAAATAAAGTAAAATTATAAACCTTTTTTTTTTTCATATTATTATCATTACTATAGGGTACAAATTTAAATATGCTATCTAATTTTGTGAATACAATTTTACATTTTACATTTTTACTTTTTGTAATTTATAAATGACCAGCACGCATATATACATTACGGTATATATTAAATTATATTTAAAATTGATAAATATTAATTAGTTACTGCAAAGACTTAAATAAAATAGTATAACTTTTTAAATTTTGATCTAGTATTGTAACGATACGTCAATTTTAATTGAGAAACTTGAAAATGTCAATCTTCTAAAAATGTCATAGTTTGACCCTCACTTTGACCTTTTCAAGGAACCCTCACATTTCTACGTGTATTTTTAACACTGCCGGTAACAAAAGACTTTATTTTCATACAATGCAAAATATTCATAATTCTGCACTATATTTTACGACTACATAATTTTCAGGGAATAAAATGATATTGGGAGCGTAAAATAAAACTTGAAACATAATTCAAAAGTTAAAATTTCAACATAGCAACGAGCCCAACCGAAATAATTCAGAAGTACACATTTCTTTTTATAAAAATTTTAATGAGCAAAAAGCTGACATCATTTCTAAAAGAATTTACTTGTTTCTGTTCATGTATAAAATTCTTATGACTAAAAAAAAAAAAAAAAAAAAAAAAGACGCATGCAGACTTACAAATTATAATGACGTCACTATGAACTTCCGTAACCTTTAGAAGGACAGATGAGAGCCAAAAACAGAAATCACGCAAAGCTAAATTATAATTTTTTTTATTTTGTTTTCCTGTTATGCATTTTTATCATAACGTCACCATTGTTGTGTCCTTTTTGTTAAGAGATAAGGAGGGGGGGGGGGGGCGCAATATATAAACGAAAGAACAGGAGGGGGGAGGGTATTTCATTGATAATTTTATCCTAGTCGCGTCAATGTGATTGTCACGCATACATGACAAAGCGGAAGAGGGTTGGTTGATAACGAACTTGAGGTTGTTTGACGTATGTGAGTGACTTGACCAAACTTTGTTTTTAATTATCTAGCCGCTGTCCACGGATATAATAAACTACGAAATTTATGCAGCATTAATGTCAGATAGCATTAATACAACAATTTTGGAATAGCTTAAACATTTGACCAGTACAATATTTTTTAATACTTTAATAATTATTCAATATATCATAAACTGTGCTGTTATGAAAATTTCTTGGTAAAATCAAGAATAGTTATTATATTACGTATTTATTTATCCGGGTACGAGTATGAATCGTTTTTCTGATTAATACAAATTTTAATTTATATTTACAGTACACCCTTAACTATTTTTTTTTTTGGGGGGGGGGGGGTTGACGAATGAAAATGAGTTTTTCTTTTCTTCCTGTAGCAAGTTAGAGAGCTTGGACTTTTTTTCCTCCCTTTTTTTTATATAATAATTGTCTTATTTTTTGTGACAGGAAGCAATACAGACTGATCAATTCTCGATACCCCATACCAATATTTTATAAAAAATTATTAAAAGTATCACATACTTTTCTTACTTGAATTTCGTCCAAAAAATGTGAAATTTTATTATTTATATTATTATATAGTCATAATATAATTTAGAATTAAAATATGTTGTATACTATTACGTAAAGAACTCCGTGAGGACTTTCTTTACATTGTTGTTAGTATCTGATTTCTCTTACATATATTATTATATAAATTATTTAAAAATTTCACTGCGAAACTCTTTGAAAATTTCTCCGTTTGGAGACAAAAATTTGAATATACAAACGGTTTTAATGTCATATTATATGGGACATATTTATATTCATTATTACGGGGGAAAGAGTTTGACATTGATAAAATGAAGTCAGTTTAAGCTAGTTTTAATTATGCACTGCTGTTTTTTAGTTCTTACTAAATGACATGTAGTGTATAATATCCATAAATTTTTATTATTTTGTTTGTTTGTTGTTTTTTGTAATAATTACATGTTCTTTTAAATCTTAATCTTTTAAATCCATATTAATAACAATATTGATTACGTACTTTTTACTTTGTATTATCTAGTAAAATTTCTAACCTTACACTTTTTTACTAAAAAAAAAAATCGCACAATTTTAGATAAGCCATTATTTATAACCCTCCCGGTTAAATTTAAATGACGCAAATAACAATTTAGAAGTAAATAGAAAAAATGATTGCAATGATAATTAAAACAAACACAATTATTAGCGCAATCACAAATTAGCATGTGAACATTACGTCGAGTATGAGAGAAACTACAACCATTACTCTCATTGTATGTTTTTTATTTTAAATAGTATAGAACAAAAGAATAATATCATTCTCTTTTCTTTTTTCATGATAAAAAAAATTATCTAACAAAAGAAAATATTATGAAATTTAAAAGTACATAAAAATAATGGAGAAATGTGTATTATCATTTTTTTTTTCTTTACTTTTTTTTTATAAATACAAAGTTTTTTGAAATAGTTTTTTGACATTCAGATTTCCATGCATATCAGTAAGACAATTAAAAAAAAAAAAAAAAAAAAAAAAAACTGTTGACATTTAATTGCGCACATGCTTGATTTACGTATTCTTACGCGATTTTGAAAGATTGCGGAGATAAAAAATGCAAGCTCATTTTTAAATACAGTAAATAATTAAGAATAATTAGAGAATTTTAGTGTTTCAACGAAAAAGCCACGTATCGTCAGGGGAAAACAAACGAGCAATGAAATACTATCAGAGACACATAATTATATTTTAATTTATAACAAATTTCACAAAATTCAAAGCCACTTAATAGAAATTTTAATAGCTGAAACCTATTAATATTTTATGGTATGCAAGTAATTGAGGCAATATAATAGTTTGTTACAATGAAATATAGGTTTAAGTTTTCTAACAGTGTACAAATTACACAAATCAAATGTTTACAATGGCAACAACTATCTTTCAAGTATTTTTCTGATAAGCTATAAAGTTTTCTCATCTTTTCAAATAAAAGTGAAATTGTGTTCAGTCACAGTGCACGACTTCATATTGTGTGTAGATTTGGCAACTAAGTATTTTAAGTGCCTTCGTTCAGTCAGTGTTTGTTGAAGATCGAAAGTGAGGCAAGATAAAAAAACACACAAAAACATTGCAATTCTCTCTTAACGTAATTAACCTCCTTTGATAACACGACCTACAAAACTATACACAGTTTACTATATGTACAGCTTTTAGTATTAAAAACTATATTATTTTATTCACCACTCGGATAGGTAAACAGTGTTGTTGTTCATAAAAAATAAAATTCTATAGCCATATGGGAAATAAAATGTATTTAAATGGAGTTTTGCGTCAACTGAAATCTCCATCTAATTGCATTGAATGGCCATAAGCCAATAGAATTTAATTTTGTTACGAAAAAGACTGGAGAACAAAATATAGCTTATAAAATTTCTGTATTAATATTGCTTAAATTATGTTCATGCACTTCAGGCGGTGTAAAACAATGTCATTAAATCGTAATGCCTTTTAATGGAAACTAAATGCAATCATAATTATATGTCATTGTGATCAGGGCTTTACAGTAAACCTAAACTGCAATTTATCATTTCGTCAACTTCCCAGTTTTGCGCTATTATCTTAAAGGACAATCCATAGTTTGGAGCACCACAGTAAAATTTATTTTATTCAATCAGTATTTAGATTCATGATATCTAATTTTGAAGACATTATATATTTTAATAATTCTTTTGCAGTCTGATAATTGGTGTTTCAATAGAAGATATTTCCATAAGAAAATAAAGATTTTATGGTAATAAACTGTACACAATAAACACAATCAATAAGAAAAACAGAAAATCTTTACAGAAAATCAATGAACAGAACTATATGAACCGTTCACACAGGGCAATCAATTTGATTACATTCAATATTTATTAAAAAAAAAAAAAAAGAAGTTAATTTTCATGCTATTGAATTTATTGCAAATTGGAATAAATACTGCAACGTGCGAAACAGTGCCTTTAAACATTATTTGTCTAGTTTTACTGCATCTGCATGGATTACTGACTCTTCATACATGTATAGTTTGAATAATAGAAATCGATTGGAAAAATATGAATCAGTAATATTCCTAATACGAGTATATTACATCTGAATAATGTATTATAAACATATTATTATGGGCTTGGTATCTCTCAGCCATCACATCGTGAAGGCTAGCGCATACTTCTACACGGAAAGAATAAATTACCCGTATATAATTTATGTTGAATTAGTGTCATATTATAGCATAAATGATGCTACATTAGAATAACATAATATTTATGCTATATAACATAGTCATTGTGAAATTATATGAAACATTATGTTGTATTGAACAATTTGTGCTGAAAATGTGCTAGCATAATTATTACGACGTCATTTTTCTCCGTGTAACTCTCTCTCTCTCTCTCTCTCTCTCTCTGATCAACCACTATAAGATTCAATCCACTCTTTATCATAATATTCTTATTATGAAAAAAAACAAACTATTTTAAGTTATTAAAACTTAATTAGAACAAATACCTGTACTAGTTAAAAACAATAATTAAAACAAACAATAAACAAATTATAAGCACCAAACTAATTATATATTAATTAAATTATTAAAAAAAATAAATTGCGGCATTATAAAATATAATATAAAAAAAACAACAACAATAACTACCTCATTGTTCAAATTGTTTAATTGATGGTAATGCATTCTTTTCTAACTATAATTATATCCTTTAGTACAAATTTAATTATTGAATACAAAAACGTAATTATTTTCTGTCATTGGGTAAAATGTAGTATTGAAAAATATATGACTCAAATTTGAGGACATATCTATATAGGGAATTCATTGTTTTCTGAATTTGTGTTTTGAAATATTGTAGTGTTCAAACTGTTTTTATAAGTCCTTATACGGAAAGCAGTTACTGTACTGAAGAGTTAACTATACAGTTATTTCAACATAAATAGTTTGCTGTACAGCAAAGGAACTTTTCAATACTAAAGAAATAAAACTAACAAATTGTTACTCTATTTTACAACTTATAGTATCATGTAGAGCACATACAAGAAACTACTTTGTAAAGCATAATTTATGAATTTTTCTTATTACGGACGTCACAGCTCGCCTGTTTCCACGCGTGTGGACCAGTGAGTTGTGACGTCATACACCCGCATCTGCCGTTTTACGAATGAAAAATAAAATAGAAATCAATAACTCCGGCCAAATCAACTTTGATATTTAGGTATGTTAGGATATTAGACATGTTTTTTGTTTGAGGTGTTCTACGCCTTAAAACTTTACATTGTTCGAAATTCTCTGATATATATACGTATACTGTACAATGAATTAGCGTATGTTTGAGAACAACAGCGGTACATACGTGCAATTTACACAACCTACATTCAAATTATGTTTTACAGGAAAGTAAGTATAAAATATATTTTGCGTGATTCAAAACTGCTTTAAGCTACTATAATACAAATATAAAACGTCAATTGGCACTTGAGGCATTCACGCCATAACTAACCTAGTTACGTGTTTCATTTTTTTCTTTCTTATTAAATTTATTAATTAACAACCTTTAATAATAATTCTATTGTAATATAACAACAATAAACACGAATATACGTTATATAGATAAAAATATATTTGCATAAAATATTTTATAGTCCCTTTTTAGAAGGTCGTTTTATATAAGTACTTTGAGAACATAATTTGTATATTACAATATAACATTAGTCATTATCCCATGGTTTTAAATGCAAATATATAGGAAATGTGTACAAAGTAACAGAAATGCCCATAATAACCGTAATTTCAGTGACGTTGCAATAGATCGTATCACCTTAACTTTATACTTTAAATGCTTTTTATATTCTTAATTATATTTTAACCCCAAATTTGTCCATTGTTCGGACTCGATTACTGTCAGACGTAATTAAAAACTTCCAACACTAATGATAATCTAGTGGAGGTTATTGGTGATGAAAAACTATTAACTTTTCTATACGTAGAAGTGTGATTCCTTCTCGTTTAAATATTTCCGGCATCGATGCAGTATCGGTTATTTTCTCCTAAAAGAAACGGATTAAAATCATGATCCCTAAATTATAAATGATAGGAAATTAGAGAATAATAAACTTTTCTCCCTTGCCTAAACGATAACTACCATTCTATAGGGTGTGTGCGCATGACGTCATAATAAATGCACTTTGATGCCATAATTGAGCAAAGTATAGTATTGCTTAGCATAGGAAAAACGTGGATTTTCGCTATTTTCTTTAAAAAAGTAAGTAATTTTTTTATATTATTATTTTTCACGCATACTTAAAAACTTGTTAATAGCATCAATTCTGTCAAAAAAATTGCCAAGTATTTTTAAACTGGCAAAATGTGCAATTTTCTCATACCGGCCCATGTTATTTAGTACCCACTTATGGCGTTGACTTTAACATGAATGAAACCACCCTATACAGCTAGAGAAGAAAATAATAATAATAATATTTGGAGTATTTTTGATTATGGTGGTATCAGAATTACTCCAGTTAATATTTCTCACAGTAATATTTTCCAATTTAAATGACCCTTATACAAAGCCAATAGACTACCATTTATAAAGAGTATATCAGTCATTAATATGATTCTGTCTGGTATAAAACAATATGAACCAGTTTCTAAACAATAATAGTTTATATTTATGACACTCAAACTATATTTCTTTAATCCACATCACATGCAAACTAAAAATAAAAAGGCAGATCAATATTATGGTCATTGGGCTAGATGTCGAACAGCTAAGGAAAAGTTTCGACTTTGAGGCGTAGTTTTATTATGAAATGGCGTAATAAAAATCATAAGAACCTTTTTTTATATTTATTATATATTTAAAATATAATCTAAACAATAAAATTATAAACATTATGCATATTTAATTAAGGAATGAAATAATTATGAAATATTTCACCCAAAATGATAGATGTCGAACGTCGTTATGAAACTACCCGAATCGCGAATTATGCAAAGGTAAATGACGAACAAGTTAATTATTAAGGCGATAACTAAACCGCTGCAATGAGCTATTTTATGACGAGAATTTTCCGTATGGAATACTCTTAAATTAATAAATTTATATTTATTAACATTTTAAGACATTTAAGTATATTATTAAAAACGTTTCTTGTTATATATATAAATGATGTACATTTATAGTAATACGTACCGGTAATCAAAAGGCAGAAGCATTTCCTAAGCAGGCAAATAAGTGCAGGTACACATGTTATTATTTAGTCATATAGTAGACTAATAAAACCCACTGTATTGTATTTCGTATTTAATTTCATTTTAACAATATATTTACGCACCCCAAAATAAACTTTACTTTTCCGCGATACGCCATTGCACAATCATTGCCAATCATAATATTTATACATACAGCTGATTTCATTGCAGCCAACAAAATAAATTACAATGAGCGGTAAAAAAAAAATTAAATACAATTCCTAATTTAGGGTCTATGCATTCATGTTAAAGTCACGCCATGTTGGATAACTCAATAAACATGGAAAAAAAAAACACATAGGAAAAAAAACACTTTATGCTATATTTTTTAGATCATTGCGATGAGAGATAAATATAGCAACAAAAAATTGACAGATTTTCGAAAGAAAATTGTCTTAAAGAAAGTTAGTTCTATATGCTCAGCAATGTTATTCACTATACTCCAGTATGGCCTCCAAGTGCATTAAATATGACGTCATATACGCATACGCCCTATAAGGTGGTGTCATTCATGTTAAAGTCGACGCCATAAAAGTGAGCGGTAAATAATATGGGCCAGAGAGGTAGTTTTTTTTCCAAAGAGAATAGCCAAAAATTATGTTTGTCCTGCTGAGCAATATAATTCATTGCTCAAAAAGAGCATCGAAAAGCATTCAGAATGACGTCATGCGCACACACCCTATTTTTGAATTTCTGTCTTTAATTTTTAGCCCATGGTTTATTTTTATTACAGCGCAGTAATAATGTTATATAAGGTATAGTTTGTTACCATATAGCTATACATGACAAAAAATATATATATTAATAATAAAAATTGACAGCGGCAAATAATCACAAAATAATAATGTTGTAAGTATACGTTCTCCGCTGAACTATAATAGTGGCACTATAAATATAGCTATATATAATTATCATTAAAAAACACACTCTGTGATCACTTTATATTATACCAGATATGTACCGGAATGAGGGAAGCATGCAAAGAGATACGGATAATTCTGCTGAGCTCGCTGTATTACTCGTACCATATTATGCTCATCATACATAATATATGGCTCCACAACATCACTTTGGTCAAACAGCAATTTTGTGACACTCTATCCAATTGAATCTGTCCATTGGTGCCTTTATTACCATATGGCATACAAACATGGTGAGTATCACAGAACACAGAGCTGCAGTATAATCCTGATATCATGCATATGCCTCTGTCACACCAATATGCAATGGAAGTAAAATACAGAACACAGCATTTATACGTATCTTATGCATAAATGCTTCCTTCTTCCCCGCTATCTCAGATAGTGTGAGAAGCATATATGCATATCATGATTAATGCAGCTCTGTTTTCTGTGATACCATGTTTGCTTGGTATGATGATAATAAAATCTCTGAGGCCTAATGGAAAGGTTCTGCTTTGATCGTTTATGTTAAACGTATGTATTTTCTGTTGTCATCGTTGCTTTGTATGATTATATTGACTGCATTATATATATACTCATATATTGATTTGATGTATGTGTATATAATGAAATCATTATACAATAGAAAGCATCAATGAAAACAGAAAATATTCCCCCTTAATTTTGAGTGAGAACTTTGTTGTTGTTTTGTTTGGCCCAGGAGATGTATAGACATACACACACATGCAATAAGCATATATAATGGAAGTAATACAGAACACAGAATTTATCCGTATCTCATGCATCATGCTTCCCTCTTCTCCAGTATATCATATTGGTGTGAGAGAGGCAAATGCATGAGATCAGAATAACTGTAGCTCTGTGTTCTGTGATACTCACCATGTTTGTATGTATGATAATATAATCTCCGAGGCACCATAACAGAAATATTCTAAAAAGTGCGAGTCATCATACACATATATGGCTCCACAACATTTGTTTGGTCAAACAGCAAATTTACAGGGTGCCTATCCTCTGTTATCATTGACACCCATATTCTTTTACATACCTTCAGCTTCATAGTGCCTAAATCTGCTGGGGTGACGTTGCCCAAATATTCAAAATATTTAAAGTTTCTGATTTGATTTACATTCATAGAAACATATTATATAACTATTGCTTAAAGATACAGCAAAGAGTAAGTTCATTTTTTTTTTTTTTTTTTTTTTAACATTTGGTTTCATGGAGATATAAATTCTGAAAATTGGACAATAGTCAACCCAACGGGCCAATGGCACCCCTTACTTTTTGAAAGTAATCATTGCATTTCACTTACACATACCATCAATGAGTACAGAAAAAAAACATTCTGCTAATATTCTGTAAGTCCACTTTTAGAATCTGTCCGTTGGTGTCTGCTCCGATATTATAATACCATACATACAAACATGGTGAGTACAGAACACAGAGAGCTGCAGTAATCCTGATCTCATGCTTATGCCTCTCTTACACTTATATGAGATACCGGGGAAAGCATGCATGAGATACGGATACTGTGTTCTGTATTACTTCCAAATATTGCTTATCGTACATGGCTCTACACATCTCCTGGGCCAAACAACAAGGTTCTCACTCAAAATTGAAGAGACATATATTGTGTTTTCATTAATGCTTTCTACTCTACATTATTTGTACATAGCAATGAAGCATATGAGCTAACGTATATTCAGATATGATCATAGAAAGCAATAATGAGAACAGGAAATTATTATCGTACATTTTTTTATATACTTACTTTCTAAGTCAGAACCTTTCCATTTAGACTTACAGATTTTTAGCCATAGCAAAAAAAAAAAAAAAAAAAAAAATGATATTACAGGTAACACTGAAGCTGCGCAGTCATCCGGATCTCATATGCCCCTTGTATCCCATATATGCCGGAATGAGAGAAGCATGCATATTTTACAGCATACATATAATATGAGATGAAACTGCTGTGTTTTGTATCATACTTACAACGTGCTCCATACAGAATCTATAAGACCAAATAACACACAAGAAATACAAAACAATACAGTAATTTCTTTCATCTCATACCGGTATGTATGTGGTATTTATGTACTGTCCACAAATATTTTAATGTACACATTATATAAGATTTCCCACATATGCAGTTGGAAATATGAGGTATTACCTTGCATAACACATGATTTGAAAAGAAATTGGCTATTATATTGATATGTAACATGCAATCTAATCCAATATTCTCCTCGCGTTTGCATTTTTATTAACCCGGTAGTCGACGATTCGAAAGCTTTTGTTTTGACGAACGCCGATTTTAAATAGATATATCTTTTTAAAGAATTAATATAAAATAGGGATTCTGGTTTAATTTAAAACATAATTTATTACTTTATTTAGATATGTTTTCTTTAGATAGGCATCGGCGTTATTTTACTAAATATTAGCTTCTAAGTCGAAAGTCCAAAACTTAAGTTTCTTACCAATATGGCGCTACTTAAAAAAATCGCGACAATACAAAGAAAACAAATGTGGATATTTCTGTAACTATGTAAATAATTTCAATTTCTCTTGTTTTAAAATAAAAGTCATAGATGTCACTTTTAAAAAATATGGTCAAAAAAACCCGGCAAATTTTTAAACGTTTCATATACGTCCTAAACTATGACGATACTCAATAACGTTCGTAGTCCAGTGGCGTTCGACCAGTAGCCCAAGGACCATATATTATTTTATATTATACTAAAAGACAAAGATCTCAAGGTCTGTTATAGTCAGAAGTTTATACAACAATATAAAGACGTTCCGACTGAGAAATATTATATTATTATTATATATTTTTTTTTCCTGGTGGAAATGATCAAATTCCTTTACCATATACTTGCAAGGTAATATTATTTAGCAAGGACGTATAAAACATTCAATAAAGTCCAATTTCACGCTTATTTAAGAGCTAAAAACAACCTTCAGTTAACGAAAATCGATATAAAAATCATCCAGTCGTACATCAAAACCTCCACTCATTATTATATACATTATAAAACTATTTTTTATTATAAAATAATAATAAATAAAAACTTTTTATATACGAATTAATCTGAGTGACTCGATAGAAAAATTGGTTGGTTTGTGAAAAATGGAGCAGATATTTGAAAAATATTTTCTAATTTTACATCAATTTTTCGTTAAACTTAACAAAAATGTATCAAAAAAAAAAAGAAAAAAAAAAGCGCATGGTAAGTTTCCTTGACTTTGAAAACAATGCACATAATAATAATAATAACTTTATTTAAGGCGTTGTGAGGGCATAATAAGAGGAAGTAAAACTGTGAAGATGACATTTTAGATTTATAAAATGTAACATTTTTGCAATGACATTCGATTGTAACATATAGTTTGTTTATCCTGAATGTCAATTGGAGGAAAAAATAATTTCAAACCAAATTGGTGAAGTTTAGCAAAACAAAATCTTTGAGACTCAATACTCAACACTAAACATTTCAGAGTCGATGATTGTTTATTATTATTTTCAAACTTGAGTTAAAGCTGCTTCTATAAGAATATAAGAAAGCATGTTAAATTGAGACAGTAAACACAAATTCGACTGCTAGCATTTTGTTAGTATTGTCTCAGCTTCGTTATTTTTTTCACCCCCCCCCCCCCCTTTCCCACTTTTTTTTTTTTCTATATAGGGTGGTCATGTTAAATTCGACGTCATAAGTGAGTATTAAACAACATTGGCAGGTATAGGAAAATTGCACATTTTGCCAGTTTAAAAATACTTTGCAATATTTTAGAGAGCATTGATGCTGTTAACAGGTTGAATTAGTTTTTCAAGTATGCAAGCAAAATAACAATAACCAAAAAATAGGTAATTTTCCAAAGAAAATAGCCAAAAAACTACGTTTGTGCTATGCTGAGCAATGTCATGATATATCATGGCAATGTTATTCTTATTCTTTTACTCAAGAAGAGCATCGAAAAGCACTCAGAATGACGTCATGCGCACACACCCTATTGCATGTTTTTTCTTTATAATTTTCTATTTTTAAAACTAATTCGTGATATACAAAATATTTTAACATCATAATTAAAACTTAAATAAAAAAATAAATAAAACAATATAATTTTATATAAGAAAGAAAATATAATAACGACCTACAATAATAAATTAAAGTGAGAGTCTCCTCTCCTCACATGTCAATTATTATGACCTGGTTTCACACTTACGTACTGTACATAATATAAAAAAATATTCTAAATGAAAACACTTTTTTTTTCTTCTTCTTCTTTTTCATACTGTAATTTGACATGCTGCATTACAGAGATAATTTGTAATGTCATTTGAAATTATTATTGTCACTCATACATTTATGGGTAAAGAGAAAATAGCATGTTGCTTGGAAGTATTATATCTATTTTAATATAACCTACAAATTATACTCAATTTGTGTCTGTCATTTTATTTCCAACGTCATTTAACCGTTGTGTACTTTAAAAAGCTAAATCAAGTGGCATGTTGCACCAAAATTGACAATCCTACCGGATTTCAGTGTAACCTAGTCATACAGGGTAAATGCGCATGATAAAGATGTTCGTCATTTCTTTCCCCTTGTTCTAAAAAATGCGCAATTCCATTTAAAAAGATAGTCTTTTTTTTTTTTTTTTTCTTTACTTTTTTTTTTCTTTTTCTTCTTCTTTTTTTTTGTGGTTTGGGGCACGAAAAACAGGGTTTACGAACATCATTGATGTCATACTGAATGTGCTTCGACGTAATAATAATAGTCATACTGTAGCAACAAATATCATCGCTCAACATATAAGACGAATATATCATTTTTGGCTTTTTTATTCACAAAATTAGTTCATTTTATTATTATTAGTTATCTCGCATACTTGAAGATCTAACTCAACCCATTAACATCATCAATGCTGATCTCAAAATGTTTAGGCCTAGTATTTTTAAACTGGCTAAAAATGTTATTTTCCCATTCTCGTCCATGTTATTTAGTGCTCAACTATGGCGTAAACTTTTATATGAATGCTTACACCCTATAGAGTCTATCTATGCATTCATGTTAAAGTCGACGCCATGATGGATAACTCAATAACATGGGCCGCATAGGAAAATAATTATTTTGACAGTTTAAAAACACTTTACAATATTTATGAGAGCATTGATGCCGTTATTAGGTTGTATTAGTATCTCAAGTATGTAAGAAAAATAAGATTAAGCGATTTTTCAAAGAAAATAGCCAAAAACGAAGTTTGTCCTATGCTGAGCAATGTTATTCACTGCTCCAGTATGGCCTCCAAGTGCATTAAATATGATTTCATGCGGAGACAACCTGTAGTGAGTTTAAATGAAATGCTAGAGGTCCAATGCAATACACTGTTTTGGATTAAAATCAGAAACATGCGGCAAAGAGAAGTAATAAGAATGATTTCCAATTAAAACTAAATTTTACATTTATTTCCAAAGATATTAAAAGTAAAAACTGAATCAATATCCTAACATTCAACAAGGAAAAAGAAGCTGAAAATCGTGAAACGTACTATTTTTCCTTGTTCAAACATTTTCCTTATTATAAATTTGCAAAATATATTTTTACTCTCTTTTTACTTCATACTATGAAATACAGGAAAATAACGCGAACAATAAAATTGTCCATTGTTTCTTTGAAAACCAGTATAAAGATCCAATTTTTGAACATTTTTAAAGTGCTTGGGCAAAAAATATAAGCTATTACAAAAATTGTACCAAGAGCCATTTCTTTTTAGTATAAACGCACTTTTTATTTTTTTAAGCTCTTTCAATAATATACGTAACTTTACTTATTGAAAGTCTGTTACTTATATAATTTATTTTACGTAACCTGTTTCGATTTTACGTAATATTTATGTATCAATTTAAATAGAGTTGTATTTTCTAAAGTAGTTATTATCCTCAAGTACAGTAAGTTTATTTCTCTAGAACTTTTGCTTCAACATAATATAAAAAAAAGTATAAAAATACACCACATAACACCTTGGTATATACACCACTTTCTGTGGCCAAGGTGATGACGTCAGCGTGTCACGTGATGTTTTCAAACCTATGACGTCACATACCATTGCCTGTTTACATTTTAATTTGATTTTGTGAAAGAGAAGCCTCAATTTTTTTGTGTACAGTACGTCGAAATGCTATACAATTTACATACAATGCTGATATAGTAGGTTACTGACAGTACATAGTGTTGAAATTTTTATGATTTCCTATGTTTCTTGATAAAAAAAAAAAAAAAAGAAGATAAAACTACGTTTATGATACGGTAAAAAAATACCATTAAAATACGTACATGAAAATGAAATTCTTTGTATTTCTATAAAAAATGTAACCCAAAAAAATCAACTTTTTTTAAAACGTGTATAGTGATACAGCTCAAGCATAAAAAGTAAAAATAATAAATTAGAATAATAATGAATCAAAATGCACAAACAATATTAATAAACACGACAATATCATAGATACAGACTAATTAAAAAATTAATCAATAGTAAACAAAAGAATAACGATCAATACAAAAATAAAAGAAACACGGTACTTGTATAATTTAATATATTGTCAAGCAGAAAGAATAATAATTATATAAATATTGGAAATTGCCATGGCAACGCGTATAGAAAGAAGTTGTTTATTCGAGGAGAAGAAAAAAAAAGTATGGTCGCCATACAAACGAGTAGTGGTGTCATTGACAATATTTTTCTATACTTCCTACATGCTAAATAAAATGACTCAAGCAAACTTCTTCTTTATACTTCCGGCACTTGCAAGTCACAGCCAAGGACGAGGTTTAAAATAGTCCTTATGTATACTATACTTAAGGACTATAATAATTATGTTTTTGACTAATTTATAACTCTTTGAAAAATAAACTTAATTAGACCTTTCAGCTTAAAAAATTATGATTTTTAAAAAATGTTTTTAAAATATCTTTATTAATTTCTATAAGATGACTTTCATCAAAGAAACAGAATTTTCAATATTTTACCGTCATAATTTTAAAATTAAAATATAGGAAGTTTGATTAGCCAAAAAAACAAAATGCGATGAACAGGAAAATACGATGCTTATAATGTAAAATTTATTCTAGACGTGAATCATTACGTAAAAAAAGTAATGACGCACTTTTTTAATCTTTGATTGTGTGATCTTTCTTATTCACCTTCAACCTACATTATTATTATTAACACTTTTATCATATTTATAATAATAATATCCTTTTATATCACTTTCACAATGCATTAATTATTGTGTAAATCACTTAGAAATCTACAACTTTAATGCGCACTAATTTCTAAAAATGTTACGATTATCTATAAACCAACAGTTTTCTAATGAAGAAAATGTTATAATATAAAAAAAGATTGGTTACTAGAATTAAGTATAGATTTTGAGTCTCGATCTGCTCAAAACTTTATTAAAAAAAAAGTTGTACATTACCATTAGTCGTTATAAAAAAATATCACCATTAGAAAGAAAGCTTCAAATTTAAAAAAAAAATATATAGCATATTTTTAGTAAACAATTATACAAAAACCTCACGACAACAAATCACACTAAAAAAAAATCACTCACAATAACCACATTTAAATTAATAAATCAAAAAAACTTACACTATTTTTTTTTTTTTATATTTATCACTTTTTGATGTATAAAAATATTATTATAAAATAATATCACACGAGCACTAAAATATATTTGGCACTAGGAGAGCAAAACTTTTTTTTAAAACTAAAACCCACTTTAGATGAAAATGTATTTTATATATCCCAACTACTACGTTTTATTTCGTAGAGCTAAGGAGAAAATAAAAAAAGTTATATCTCTCGGCCACGTTACTGGGAAAAACTGAAGGAAATTTCATCAGTCAGCAAATCGCGAGCTCTCGCGGAGCAGCTGATATCCCCCTACCACATTTCGCCTCAATCTCTTAGGTGAACACGTCATAGTTATGACGTCATCTTGATTCTTATTATGACTAAACGTTAAATTAGAATTTGAGTTTTTATTTTTTTTATCTTAGACCAATGAAAATACACCAGGTATGACTAATACTGAAATCAGGTGATAATTTTGGATAAAACCAGTGCTTTCTTTTCAGGACTTTTGTTTACGTTCCTCCATTGAAAAAGTTCAAGATTAATTGAGAAGATAAAAACAATGCAGTATACAGTTACAGTGTAAGATAAGCAGTATACGAAAATTATATAATCTCTCTTCATTTCGACTTTAATATTTTGTCTTGTTAAAAAATAAAATACCCCAACAAGACTGAGGTCCTTTGTCATTGGTTTTTTCTTTTTTTCTTGTAAAAAAAGCGTTAAAGATGTATAAAAAAAAAAATAATAAGCCACCAGCGCATATACAGTATATTATTATACATATTTTTTTAAATTTTCATAAATTTACCGATAAAATTTATCACGTGGCAAAAACTGGATTGTAAAAACAAGAAGTGGTTTCGTACATCTGCGTTTCTTCACGTAAGCAGCTGGAAACCAGCTGACAATTTTTTTAATCTTTAAATTTTTAATTAGAAGTTGCAGGTGCTACTATAGTTTTTGTCACCAATAGTATAGTTATATATATTTAATTTTATCCACTACAGCTTTTTACAAAGGTTGTAAAGTAAATTAATCGAAATTTTATTTTAACATACAGTTTAATTTATATATTAAAAAAAACAGCAACGATAAAATGTTAAAATTCTCAAAAGCAGTATTTTATAAAATCTTACCTATAAAAAGTATGACCAAGCGAGTGTTTTTGACTTCACGAGTATTTAGACAAAAGTAATAGTCCTTACCTGCAACATATAAAAATTAAAACAATTAGCATACAACTATCAAGTTTATTACATAAAATAAAATTACAATGAGAATAGTTTGAGCAATTTCTTATTGACCCAGGGAGTGCACAGTAACAAGGAGTTACAACAAGCGTCATATATTACAATGTGAATGTATGTACTATAATCAAAAATAATTAAAACAAATGTTTCAATTAACAGAGGTTCCGTTAAACAAAAACATAAATATTAGTAGCAATATACAAAATATCATTTTTGAGCACAAGCAACATTAACAGCAAAAGAAACGACAATTCGTTCATTTAGATTTAGAAGTAAAAATATAATACGGTATATAAATTCGAACGTGAAGTGTGCAAGTGTAAGACTCTATAGTGCTCAAATAGATAAAAACAACACATACACTTCAACGAGCCAATAGAATTCTATCAATATATATTTTTTTAATTTTCAAGTATGTAAATTGATAATCGACACCATTGGATACTTAGAAATCTCAAAAGAAGAAAGCTCCTAATTTTCAAAAACTATTATCTATCTATCTATCTATCTATCTATCTATCTATCTATCTATCTATCTATCTATCTATCTATCTATCTATCTATCTATCTATCTATCTATCTATCTATCTATCTATCTATCTATCTATCTATCTATCTATCTAATTTTTCAGTTAAAATTCATGACTGTTTAAAAGAATGCAATCCAATAATTATTCCATCCAATACTGTGACAATGGTAGCTGATAAACTTCATTGCACACTATATAGGAAGAAAAATATACCCTCCTCTATCTCTCTCTATAATACTAAAGATAATTATTTTTCTCCCACCACTGTGGTCGCTCTGTAAGATTGAGAAATGAGATGCAAAGTTGACCGGACGTTGCATGCTTCAATGGCGAGCAAAGAGTACAATTTCTTACTTCAATTTGCTGGCAACGTGTATATATGCAAGAAACAAGAGGGCAATGTATTCTCTAAATGTAGCTTGTGCAAGTGCATGCTGTACACATTAATTTGTTTGCCTGTATAATATGTCAGTCTATGCTACGTACAAACACTGTGATATAAAATTTTACTAAGGTACTTATAGGAATAGACCAGAGAAAAATATAAGCATTTATATTACAAAACACTTGATGGGACTTACATAAATAACTTTAGTTTTTTTCAAAACCCAACTGTAGCTCCGTAGCAGTGATCAGAAATTTCGATTTATGCAACCCGCACACTATTTTCATACAAATTTTTGCATGTTTCTGACGTCATAAACATGAATAGTCACTTAAATTGCATACTTTACAGTATTTTCACGCTCTCTCGTGGGGCTACATTAATATTCTGGTAAATATTGTCAACAGTTATGAAGATCACATTTCGTGTTTATTCATTGAAAAGCACATGTTGTTTTATGTGGTCCATGGCTTTATGATCTTCATAAAATATGATTGCATTATATTGCTGTAAGCTAGTAGAGTGATATTTTATGTCATAGTATCTGTACATTTGCTTATACATGCGTGAGTGTAAGTACAGACACGAGAGATATAACATTTTACACCATATAGCCTTTAGACAATACAATGCTGGAGACTGTAATTAAGTTGTACTTCATGTGGTATAGAGTACAATTTTATACCACAGTTTAATATAAAGAAATATCTTATACATGGCAGTATAAATATAAAAAACATTCTATTGCAAAATAAGGAATATTATAATATAATCAGAAAAAGCGAGCTTGTAAATCATATGTAATCTCTATAATGTAATCAATATTATGTCGAAACGTTTCAATTCTGAAGTTATCATGAGCGACGCAAGTGGTTTTATCTGCCACACTCTTTATGTAGATGGAACTTTTGCCGCACTCGTGATAACTTCAGTTGAAACGTTTCGACGGAATAAATAGAAAATAACACCCTATATTTGATACAGCAACTTTTATATACATTCGAAATGCAATAACTTCATGTATGTGTTATCAAATGGACTGTTTCCCCACTTTTTATTAACATTAAACATCATGATGCAATGTTTTCAAGTTCAAAGTTCGAATAAAATATACTGTAAGGATAAACAACTGAGTCACCCCTTATATTATAGAACAAAAAACACTCTATTTTAACCTTTTCCTATCTCAAAATATATTTTCATTTCTTTCTTTTTTACTCATGCCAATCGATGCCAAAATTTATCATAAAAAACAAACAAGAGAATTCTTTTTTGAGTCAACATGCTATATTTATAATAATACTAAGCTTAGAAAATGTAGTAAAAAGTAAATAAAAGTAACAATTTTTTCATTAAATTAAAAACTTGATAAACAAGAATTATACCCTCCCTCTAAGTAAGAGAGAGAGAGAGAGAGAGAAAACATAGTTCAACGCCATCAAATAAATATATATTTTTTTCTAAAAGGAGTATACCTTATACCTACATGATTAATTTCTCAATAATAAACAATACTAGTTTTATATATATATTTATATATTATACGAGTGTTGCTATACCAAACAGGTTAGAATGAGGATACCTACCTACCTATACCTATGTAGTATGTATGTATGTACTGATGGTGATTTGCTACACATCTCGCATCGTAATTACGCTATATACGTAGGGGTCATTGCTACGTACAGATATAATAAAAATATATAGAGTAAACTCTCAAGTTCAACGAACTTCCAAGGTTTATTTTTATACGTGTTTCTTATGATTTTTCAACCATAGTGGTTTTAGACTATTATTATTAAGTTTTCTTTAGTTAAAACTAAACGTTTACACAATTTTTTTTCCTTCTTTTTTTGTAACCAATACATTCGTTTCAATATTTTCATACGCTCTTGAAATTTATACAATCAAAAGGGTGGTTCTGTAATGATTTAATCGGTATAAGAATAATTTTCTTAAACGCAATATTTTGAATACAGTATTATTTCCAATGGGAACAACTTTTTCCTTTTTTTTTTTTTTTTTTTTTTTTTTAAATGCGCGGATGTTTTTAAAAAGCTATGTTACTCATAAAAAAAATAAAATCGCAACGTTCATTAAAGTGACCTTACTTTTCCTTTTTTAATATTTTAATTAGTAATAAAAAAACATCCTACATGCAATTACTGTTGTGAAGATACTTGAAACTTAAATGTAAAACATTTTATATACACATAACATAGCCTTCAAAGTACACAACACATACATACGTTGCCAATGGTTTCACAACCTGGGAAATATTGAACGTTCACGTCAAGTTCAATTTACAACGCAAAATCTAATTTTTGAGCTCTTTATTATATATATTAATGAAGTAGAATATAATTAAAAATACATCTACTTCAAAATTGCTTTCTTGTTGTATGTATTTATATTGTTTCCCAAATATAATTTTTGTAGTACAAGTAAAGCGTTCATAATAACTAGAAAATGAAGAGGAATGGTTGTTACCGGAGAAAAGTGATTATTATTTTATCATTTATTTTTTTACTGGAGTTAAATACGTAAAATAGTATCTAGTAACCCTTATTTAAATTTTTTATACCTAGATACAGTAGCTTTGTCACAAAATGCTTGATAATGGTTCGGCAATGGTAAAGACTAGGAAATTAATAAAAGCGCACTGTTTTGCATGCCGCCCCAGCATTGGTTATCGCACCACGACTGTAACATCCATTTAAATTTGCATTTAAAAAACTTAATTACGGAGCTTTTATTCATGTCTTTTGTATACTAATATTGCATACTAATTACTACCATATTCATTCATTTCAATCAACCATCAGTAAAAAATACATATATTTTTCTGTCAAAATTCATTCATTAATTTGCTTTACCTGTGAAAGGTTGTTTGAATATATGTATAAATATATTTTGTTAATGATTTTATTCTTTATGGCTAAAAAAAAAAAAAATATTACTAAATTATATTTGATGGATAAATTTATTTAATTAATTTTTAACGTTATTTTGATATAAATAAAGCGTAAAATAGAGTACATAAGCTCCTCGTCATTAAATAATAATAATAATAATAAAAAGCTAATCACTAAATGAAAACAGATTTCTATTACTAATAATTATTTTCCACTTATACACCTACTAATAAGCGTAGTAATAATTAAGTATACTTTGATAGAGAAATTGCGGTCATTGCGATAATATACTATACAAACGTATACAGCTGTTTTTGCGAACTTCGTATTTACATCAACAACGTAAAAAAATATGTATATATATATTTGTTTTCTTGTTAATGATATGCATTTTATACTGCAACTCTATGTGATGCGCATTTTAACTGCACATGAACTAGATATAGTATGTATGCACGTGCAATCTCTCTCTCTCTCTCTCTCTCTCTATCTCTCTATGTTAACTAAATAGGAAATATCAGCATGCATATAACTAATTATAATATATCGTATACTATTCTATATAATATTATATTTGTTTATAATAATATGCAAATTAAGTTAATTATATTTATAAAGTATAATAAAATTATAATTTTAAACAATGGAACGTTGAATTGGTTTTATTGATCTTATTATATTAGAGAAACTTTTATATTACATTAGCAATTTTTATTCATTTTGTCATGAGAGCAAGAGAAAGAGAGAGAGAGAGAGAGAGAGAGAGAGTTCATTTTATAGTACAATACACAACTATAAATAAAAAATACGATAAAAACAGGTCTCAAAAGATAACAGAAGCAAAATAATATAAAATAAAGTGCATCATTATTTGCAAGACTGCATTTTTAATGTAAAAGTTATACAACACGAGTGCATCTCTGTGCACTTGCGACAATGCAATTTAATAATCTACTTATCAACAAAGCACAACTGCATCTATTAGTATTTACCTATGCATAATATTAATAAACATGCACCAGCTTTTAAGAAGGCATAAGCTACAACATAATACCATGCAAGTCAACGATGTTTTATAGAGCTTCGTATCAAGTACTACTGCAGTATTATGTAATTGTTTTCGAAAACAGACGCAAAACGGATACTCATAGTTCATTTCCATGTAAACTGCACTCTTCATATAAATAGAATTATTTTCATCAATAGTAGCAGAGTAAAATTTCCTGGTTATAATAACGATAAAACACAAGACTTATGGTAAGGTACCACGATGGTATATGTTTCCAGATGTTTGGAATCGGAACTTTTTTTAATGTGCGTAGAAAATTCCGTTTCCATTTTCTTTTCTTTAAGACTACTGTGCACTACGACATAAAAACGCTTTCATAATGGACGACGCACTGCAGAAAGAAATCTGCGTAAATTGGTATAAATGTATTTTTGTTGTTGTTTTTATTGCAACAATGGTATAGAAATACGTCTTTATGCAGAATTTTACAAGACGGCGTAATTTTTGTCGAGCATTTGGTTCCAATCGCACACATGCACCTCTAAATTATTATAAAATTATTTCAACATGAACATATTTGATCTGTGTGAACTGTGAACTACACTTTACCATCACGATATTGTTTGCTCGTACGAGTGCCAGTAAAATTGTGGACACAGGACGTAACTTACATACAATTTTCAGTATTTGCCTTGATAGCTTAAATAAACCGTGGAAACGTCTCGGTTAAGGCATACATTTTTTTTTTGTTATTTATTATATTATTAATTGCAGTTTTAAAGCAGTAAGGGATGTTTACAAGAAGTAATATTTACATTGTTAAATTTAATTCCAATTAATAAATAATTGTGCTAAATGGAGATCACATGCAATAGAAAATATGAAAAGTATTCCTCCGTGTGCACAGGACTTACAAAGATGCCATTTTACTGCATTTTTTTTTTTTTCATGCCTTATGGAAATCATGCATTAATAAGAATAATACTTCATTTAAAGTCTCCATAAGAATACATTGTATTGCCATAAGGAAATTGAGTATATAGCATTTTATTTCAGAATACGAGGAGTATAAAAGACCATCAACTTAAAACACCTCACAAAATTGCATCTCCAATTTCATTTATAAGGAAAAAAAGAGTCCTATAACGACCTTGTTATACGCTTACTTAGCTCTACAGGTTTAGTTCTTACCTTGAGACACAACCTTGATCCCTGCTCTAAGGTTCATTTTACAATGAAATTACATGTTAATTTAATATATCACTTTAACGGTACCTTGAGCATAAACAATAAGGTCCATTTTTCTATTTAATTACATATAATTTTGACATGTTTCATACAATATTGTTAGTTTCCTCATTACTAAATATGGTACGTTTTACCTGATGCTATATTATGTTAATTTCAATGCTTCCTGCTTCCTATTATATATAAATAATCGATTGAATATTAGTATATTTTTTTATTATTTTTATGGATATCTAATACCAATGACCCTTTGTATTAGAATTAGCTTTATAACCAATTAGGTATCTCTTATATGCTTCGATTACTTTATTTATACCTATTTTTATACGCAATTACAGGAATACGATATTTCAAAAAGGCAAATCAAGGCATGGAATAAAAATAACATCGAAGTTTAATTTTGGTGTTATCACCAAAAATACTTGATACAAAAATGACACGTAAAATAATGATGTTTGTAAACCCTGTTTTCTGCTAGTAAAGTGACGATCAACTATGTTTATTCAAATAGAATGCGCATTTTTTGTTTTTAGCAAGAAACAGGAGTGTTGTTCGTGATCCCTGTTTTCTTGCATAAAAAAATGCGCATTCCATTTGAATAACCAAAGTTAATCGTTATTTTAGGAGTAGAGAACAGGGTTTACAAACAACGCTAATAATAATGTTGTTCTTCCACCCTGTTCTCTTGCACCTTGTTCTCTTGATAGAAAAACGGGGACAAATTAAATCGTAAATTGGGCCCCAGAAAACTACTCCCCCCACCCCCACTACCTTGAGATCCATGTTTTATAATGAATTTTAATAATAAACCTAATCAATGACAATTTTTTCCCCTCTGAAAGGGTATTTTTTTTTCAAAGAACCTTATTTTGGGAGAAGGGAAAAAAAAAAAATCCAAAAAACGTTAACAGACAATAATAATTAACAGCAAGACGCTTTACTTTAATGATTGTATATTTGAGCTTGTCTGTAATTATGCCCAAGGCAAAATTCGGCCATTGATCTTCATATTATTATCATTATTTTAAAGTGTTTTTCATCAACACAAGGCGACTAACTGCGAGCTAATTTTAAGTAAGACAAACTCACGTATATAGTACCCGGCAAGAGAGCTATAGATACACACAGAAATTAGAAGGCACAACATTTCTCTGTAGCAAAGATGAAAATAGAATCAAGGTAAAATAGGGCTGATCTACCGCAATCAATTATAAGTTGATTAAAATTATTATTAACTCAACTCATATATCATAACAATAGAGAGCATTTTCAATACATAGTAAAAGTTAGGAATTCTGCCCGATAACTTAAAAAAAATAAATTATAATATAAAATTATATATTATGATTATGATGCATAATAAAACAAGCGTATTTTTCAATCAAATAATGAGTATTCATAATATAAGAATTCATAATATCTTCCATTCATTCCATCTTTTGAAGTTACTTGAAATTAGACGAGGTCAACTGAACTATGAATTTTATATTAGCAATAACAAAATCAGTCATCTTGTAATTGAAATGCTGCAGAAAACTAAATCATATAACATTTGAATTCGCGTTCTTACATGCGAAAACCTTTTATCATTAGCATATAGACGTAGAACAAAATAATTTTAATTTTAAAACATTCTATCCCCTCTTATTTCTAAGACTTTGCAGCTAAGAATATAAACAACGCACACCCAAAAACACCGCAGTATAGTTTATAATACATTCACTTGTGTTGCCAATTATATATACAATATAAGTTTTGCTCTACTAAAAATTCTTTAATGAACAATTTACCTTCGTGAAGACGAATATGTACTAACAATCGTGATAGTGGAGCAAAATAATGCCAAGGGTTACTATATTTATATTTTACAATTATTTTCTAGTTTGTTCATAGAAGAGAGGAAAGATAATGTATAATTAGTAATAATTACAAATAATATAGTCTTTTAAGGCCATAGACCACATAAAATAATATGTGCTTTTTAATGAATAAACACGAAATGGGATCTTCAAAACTGATGACAATTTTTCCCAGAATGTTAATGCAGCCCCACGAGAGAGCGTGGAAATACTGTAAAGTATGCAATTTGCGTGAAAATTCATGTTTATGACGTCAGAAACATGTAAAAATTAGAATGAAAAATGTTGTGCAGGTTGCATAAATAGAATTTTCTGATCACTGCTACGGAGCTACTATTGGGTTTTACAGTGGCTACTATTATTAATATAAGTTCTTTAGGTATGTGTTCTCGTTTAGAGTATAATTTATATTATTATTATGGACGATTTTTTTTTTATCATTTTGATGGTGTTTCGGCAAAAAAACACTAAAACTGTCCTTCTCTCTCTTTAATATTCGGTGTCCTAAACAGTGTCATATGTATATATTAATATTATTACGTCAGGGGGAAATGATGAGTGCATGTATACAACAATTAAGCGTGATGAAATATTTGTTTTGACTTATTTTAGTTTCGTTAACATGAAGATTCATGTAAAATGGCTTGTGTGTATATGTATCTATAAAAATCCCTACTTTTTTAATATACCTTACACACCCAAATTAATTAAGCGACATTTGTAATTAAGATTTCAGCAGGTCAGCTTATAATACACGTACCGACGACCTTGTCGCACTACATGACGTCATCCACCGACAATAACCTCGCTCACCATTCGCATTCACGTCATCATACTTTGAATTAAAGAGGGAACCGTCTTTACCAATCTATTAGTAAAGCAAGGACAAGAGTAAAATATACATTAGATTACACACTATAATAATATAAAGATTGGGTGTCATTGTTGGCATTGACTAATATATAGAGTGCAAATTTATAAAACCTTATAGACATAATACCAATATGAGAACATCAAAGATAATATTCGATAACAGTACGTTCCTCTTCCTTATAAAATCAATCCCTATGTATTTTCTGTCGCATTTCCCAAATGGGTCTTCTTATAAACAATGCTAAAGTATTTTAATTTAGACAATGGTTGCAAATCTGGGCTAGAGTTCGATTATTTATGTCTTTTTTTTTTTAGCAACGCCATGAGCCTCATACGACGCAATCAAAATCAATTTACAGGTCTTTTGCATCTTCTTACAAATAGAAATAATCAAAATGTAAGGTCACCGTGATGACACGAACTCACTGCGTGTATGTTTTTATTTCTCAACATAAAAAACTGTAGTTTTCAGTTGCGAGGAAGACGACGGCAAGCTAACAACAACAGCTGGACTAAAAAAAAAAAAAGCTGGCTGGTCTGGCTGGCACAGAAATCGCGTGATATATAAAAACTTTGAGAAATGAGATGGAGGGTGATTCCTGGAGACGACGTGACGTCATTTCGTCTGCACGATGCGCACATCTCAATAGACTCACTCATCCACGCACAATATCAAACAAAGCCTTTTTATTAATAGTATCGGATAAAAAATAAGAGGTTATTTTTGTCAAAAGAGTTTCCTGAGTCTTGACAAATATTTGCAAACAAATTTTAATTATTATTATTTAACATCAAAAGGTATATTTACTGTTTTCACCGTCACGTGAGTTTTTTTAAACTAATTTTAGGCATCTTAATTTCATCGCACAATAAAATACCTGCAACGGTGAGATTTCTATCTTATAGGCAACGATAACAAATTAATTCCTGAGGTTATTAACTATTTTTTGATAAATTTTAAAATTAATATCAAAATAACGACTACTAATTACTAAAAGTCATCATAAATAACTATTTTTTACTTGTAAATTTATTTATCCTCGCAGGAGATAAATGAAATAACTAAATATGTACGATTAAAATGTTGATTTTCTCTTTGAAGAAATATAATAGAGATAACATTTTTAATTACACGCAAGAAGTCTTAAATTAATTTTTAAAAAAAGAACACAACGATACTTAAAAGCGACAAACGATCAAATATTGCGTCATGTTACGAACTGTTAAAATTTGGCAAATTTCCTTATGACTTTTATATTATTAGATTTAGACTGTTCCAAGAGTAATTTTAAAAAATAACAATTTATCAGTACAAAATATATAAATAAAACACTTCCTCTTTTTTTTCTTTCTATTTTACGCAAGAGATTGAAAATTAATTGAGTAAAGAGAAAAAATTATATAATGTTTTAAAATTAACTTGCTTTTAAGTGATTTAATGATCTAACAGGTGTATTGAAATGGACCAAAATTAGACTTCAGGTGCAGTAAAAAAAAAAAAAAAAAAAAAAAAAAAAAAAAAAAAAAAAAAATACTGTATCACCAAATTAGACTTGTTAACAAATTAATTTAGAAGGTTCAATACTTTTAATTTATTTATTTAATTTTTGTGATTAATTTTATAGCACAGTACGTAGGTACTTAAAATTTTTTAAAAAACAAATCTGCAGTGTATGAATTCTACCACAGATTTTTATCTGCAAATTTTAATTAAAGTACACAATAAGAATAAATAACATATTATACATAAAATAATATATCAAAACTAACTCATTATTTTAACAATATTGCGAAGGTCATTTCTCACATTGATATTCTAAATAAAGTAATTATGATAAACCAAGGTTCCTATGCACGCAATATTAAAATGTAAGGTACCCTTATTAAAACGTGAATTTTTTCAATGTTTTTCTCAGTTACAATGCATAATATATATTATTGTTATTGCAAACTTTATACTTTCTTAAATTTATCACGTAAAAAATTACTTACAATTTTACTGGTATATGTTTTGATATACCACAATGACATCAAAATATTATATTGAGTAAAATTCGTTCATGTCTATGGTAAAATTATACTTGGCCAAAATCACGAGAATCACTTTGTAATTAATTATAACGTCACAAGTAATTATGTCTCATTACAACAATCACAAAATGGATTATTATATATAGACACGTGACCGAAAAACACGTGATTACAATTTTATTACTCGGAGATCAATATTATTAAACACGTGACACTCAAATAAATTAGTAACACGAGTTCGAACTTTATGCATTGTAAATAAGGTAAAGGAAGGAAATTAAAAAAATAAAAAATAATAATAATAATAAAAAAAAATAGTTGAAAAATTTTGCTATAGGGTGGTTGCATTTGACGCCATAAGTGAGCGCTAAATAACATGGGCCACTATGGGAAAATGACTCATTTTGCCAGTTTAAAAATATTTGCCAATATATTTGAGAGCCTTAATGCTTTTAACAGGTTGAATTTGTTTTTCAAGTATGCAAGAAAAATGATAAAAAAAGAGAGCTTATTTTCCAAAGAAAATAGCCAAAAACTACGTCTGTCCTATGCTGAGCAATGTTATTCATTGCTCAAGAAGAGCATCGAAAAGCATTCAGAATGACGTCATGCGCATTCCAATGTTAATATTTTTCTTTCTATACATCTGGTGGCCGAGAGTTGCAGTCTTACAAAGCTTGTACAATAAAATAAAAATAATAATAATAAAAGTTTTAGAATTAATTTAATACATGCTTCTTATTAATAAAGATAAATTAGAAATTTGTTTCCATTGAAAATTTCTCTCAAATCAAATCTTTTATTCGTAATTTAATTTTATTTAGTCATGTTCTGTTTAGGTGATTTGAACAATTATTGAACTTATTAGATTTTCAGTATCACGTGAAAGATAAAAAAAAATATCACGTGTAACTTGAAAATATTTGAGTCTAACTTTTCCTTGTTATATACAGGGATATGTAACATGATAAGGGAGGATATTACACAGTATAGGTGAAGCTCTACAGTTACTAACGGAAGTATTTGGTATGTCTTTTTTCTGACGCCCTTTAAGTACCTATAGCTTTCATCCTATCTAAATCCATGGTAGGTGGCTTATCACTCTGAATATTGTTAGAGAACTTTAACAGAGAAGCGACATCCCCATGTTTTAGGCACACCGCAACAGTTTTAACTTGGCAACGTTGCTTTTTCAAGCACCGATCAAAGGCCAGAAACGGACGATTTGAGGAACCAATCAGAGAGTGCGCTATAGTAATTTCGGCTGCAGTTGCCAAGTTTAACGTAATGAGACTAATAAGTGTTGCGGGTCTGCCTAAGCCATAGGGATGTCACTTCTCTGTGAAGTTCTCTAGATATTGCAGCTTTGAATTAAAATAGATTTTGGGGGGGAAAAATCAAATCAAAGCGAATTTAAAAAAGTCTATACTGTACTATATATAGTATATATAGCATACATTACACATAAATGTTGCTACATTGAGCTAGCATAATTATTACCAAATTTTTTTCCGTGTGCTTTATACTTTTTCTGGGCTTTGGAAAACTCGTATTATTTTCCTGGACTAGTTTATTTTTTCAACGCAAATTTTCAATTATTAAGAAGACTCTATTTCCAAATTACGACGCGACTATTAAAATATTTTTTTCTTATAGTTTAATAATATTAAACAACAGAAAATAAGTAAATAATAAAAAAAAAAAATAATAATAATAATAATAAAATAAATAAATCACAGAAAACTGGTTTAAAATTAAATTGACATTTTGACACGTGTTCATGGTTACAAAAGTCACCAAATACTTACTCAGATGTATATAATATATATAAAAAAAAAACTAGTATGAATGCAATAGACAATGATGAACAACTATAAACAAATGAATGCAATATACATACAATTAATTAACGTCTGACATGATGATACAAATTAAGGTGCAAGTATTATGTAGGTATATTTCCTTATTACATTTGAGTGCATCCAATGGGAACAAGTTGCAAATCAAAATGCAATGCTGCACTAGATGCATCACTCGCCCTACAGTGCATGAGCTAGGTAGCTCGTGAGCAAGATGCACTTTATATTATAGATCGACCTACATATAAATATACTAAGTGTCATAATTATTATTTTATAAATATATAAACTTATCATTAGTTTCTTTTGTAAGTAAAAATTATGTTTAATAAAAGCACCAGTTATAAGAAATGTTTTAAGAACAAAAAGTTTTAATGCTTCTTACCGGCCGTGACGTCGCACCAATCACAGGCAGCGCGGGAAAAAGCTAGGGCCCCCTAATTTAACATTACGCTTATGGAGTGAAACACGTTTTTTGCGATTTTTGAGAAAACTACTGCACCGATTTTGGAAAAATTTAAATGAGGGATACTAGGCATACTTTAACGTGTTTTAAGCCAAAAAAAAATTTTAGAAATTTTTTTGGCCGGTAAGAAGCATTGAGAGTAAACGAAATAATAATAATAAACAGTTAACTATAAACGATATATAACTATGATTATTTATATTTAAAAAAAAAATCAAATTAAAAATCTATCGAGTTAGTGTCATTTTTGCTGCAGTTCTTGGACAAGAACAAAATTACACCGACAATCATTTTAAAAATAAATAAAAGGTACCGCACTTGCAGTTTTTATCTAAGAAAAAAGTATGATACGCCGGTATGTAATATTTATGTGACACGTGCCTGTTTTCCACGTGGGGTGTATATGTCAAAAAACCCTCAGCCACCTGGTTCATGTGAGTGCCTCTAAAATATAAAAACAGCTGCTAGTATTGCATGGAAATTCGATAAGGGAGGTATCCTATCTCATTTTTTTTTTTCCATTCATCCAAAGATAACAATTTCATTCTAGCATCTTTTTGATCGATAAAAGTATCCAATACATATTTATGGACACAAAAAAAATTAAACAAAACATTATTAATTTCTAAATTAACAAAGCGTTTTACCTACAATTCAAATCGAATTGCAAGATTATTATTATTTTTTTTTTCCTCAACACAACTTTTTTTTGAACATTTTATAGAATAAACTGTCCCCGCAATTTCCATCTATAAAGTGTGTGTATGAAAAAGCGCGAGGGTACGCTTCTACGCCATACTGGAGCAATTAATAACATTACTTAGCATAGGACCAACGTCATTTTTGGCCATTTTATTCGGTATATCGCATCCATGAAAACTCAATTCAACCTATATGAAGAGTACCAGTGCTCTCAAAAATATTGCTACGTATAATATAAAAATAAGTTATTTTCCTATACCAGCCAATGTTATTTAGTGCACAAATATGGCGTCGACTTTTATATGAATGCAAACACCCTATAGATCAAAGTTACCTCTCCAATCGTGATTACTTTGGTCCTCCGTCACGACTAAAAGACAAGGTCACTGATTCTTACTTGATGTACAGTACGTATCAAAAATAAACCCCCAGTATCAAAAAAACGCAGACAGTCGGTCGGTATACAACATACACAAGCCGCGCCTATACCAACCGATGCGTAAATCCCTCGCAGTATATTTTCAATGCAAAACACATACAACATATCCAAGCGTCACGATTCACGTTCGTTTAGTTTATTTTTTTCCCTATTGTTAGCATGGTGGGAATTTTATTTCGTGTTTTTTAATGTAAAGGGGGTGAATTGGATAAATTATATTCAGTAATTTAAAAGGGCATGGAAGTAAAAAATATTAAATTTAAATGCCAATAGTTGGACTGTTCTATTGTAGTGTTTTTAATTTATACAATTTTTTTTTGGTCATTTTTTTTTAATTGACGCAAATTTTTGTGTGTAAGAAACACTCTGTGAATATTTAATTAGTTCAATTAGACTTACACAGCACAGTAATAGGATATTTAAAATAATTAATAATATTAAAATAAAAAAAAAGTTTCATTTTCTATCGCCCATAAAAATATAGGTTTACAGTACTTTTTTTTTTGAACAAAAAGAATATTTAAAATTTATTTTGGTTTATTTTTAATATTAGAATCTCAACAATAGAAGTTAGTAGCAAAGAAACATTTTTTTTTGTATAATTTCTATTATTTTAGACCACGCAAAGGAGTGTCTAGTATTTCAAACATTTCCGGCGTCAGTGCAGTAGTTTCCTCAAAAAATAAAGTCCAGCAATGCTAAAGAAAAGAAATGGACCTAACCATAGTAAATTACTATGGACCTAACGTATTTCCCGCGCGCTTCACCGATAACCTCCATTAATTAACAACACAAATTGATATTTGAAGAGAAATTTTAAATTAGATTTGTTATTCACATTTTGAGTGAAAACAAATATCAATAAAGTTAGACATATATATTTTTTAAACAAAGTTTTTCTTGAAACATGTCCAAATTTAAGTCGCAAATTACAAACGAAGTAAAAGAAGGTCGAACAACAAAAAAACAAAAACTCTTCTTCTAAATATAAAACAACATTTTGTGATCTGATAATTCTAATATGCAAAACATTAAAACACGGAATGACCTTTAAAATTGATATTTTTGTGACAGCTTAATGTGTTATTTCGTAAAACTGATACACCTGAAATAGGATTTAAGAAATATTGTATTTTTATTTAAATTTTAACTGTTAATAATGCAAATATTTTCTTCATTTCTTGCTTCATTATTATTATTATTACCACCACAGCGTTGACAGAAACTTCATTAATTAATTACCAATTTAGAAGGTTCGTTGCTATATGGTTAATACTATTTGGTCCCCTAATTGTTTTATTTTATAGAACATAGAGCACCAAAACGAATCCCTAAGAATGACAGGGACCTATTTCTCCCTCTCTTTTAAGCCGGATCTCAAGAAAACCCTGACCCTGGATCCAGTTCCTGTTTAATATTTTAAAACAAGGAAGCATTAAGTGGCATTACCCAAAATCTTATCATAATAATAATTGTAATAATAATAATACCGGCGAGCCTTTAGGTAACGCACGATAAACAACACGGAATTTTTACAACATAAAAAACAGTTAATTTGTCATCAAAACTTTCCTTCACTTTTACTTTTTTATTTGAAAAAAAAAAAAAAAAAAAAAAAAAAAAAAAAAAAAAAAAAAAAAGCCACGAATTAATTTTCTATCAAATTATAAAAAAACACGCACAAAAGCTTTTTTTAATGAAAACCAATAATTCTTTTTCAAGCTACAAAATTATACTTGAAATTACTTCTCAAGAATAAAAATTGAAGTTCATTTTGTGGCTGTAGTATAAAATAAATTTTAACTATTGTTGCAAAACTTTTTATTTTTTTTCTCGGCATAAATTTAGTGTTCAACACAAGGCCGAACAACTTTGTCAACGTCTTTTCTGTTCGTCTGTCTTTAAGCACGTGTTCAAAGCGTGTCAAAAAACAGCAAGCAACCTTTGGCCTGCTAAAAACTGCGACTTTACTGTACCCGTGTCGAAACTTTATATTTATGTCACTTCAGGGTATTAAAAAACATAACCAAATAACAACCAAAAAAGTGCTATTTTTATTGCAAACCTCTATTTTTACAGTAATAATTTTTTAACTTTATTTAGGAAGAAAACTACGTAAATAATTATTAATGGTCATTAAATTGTACGGTAGATTTGCGGTGTAGGTGAAAAATTTATAAAAATATAACAATCAGTAACATACTTAAAAAAAAAACACCATAAAAATATCAACAACGCAAATGCACGTGGTTTGAAATTTTTAGGGTTTTTTGCATCCTTTTTCCTCTCGATATATATATATATATTTTTAACCACCAAAATACGATATGACTATATAAACGAAACAATATTTTCAGTATGCAATTGATTAGATTAAATGCAATGCCATTTTTAAAACATTCATGCAATTGAGGTTAAAAATTTCTATTAGCCTAAAACAAATAAAATTGTGTCTAGTTAACCCTCAGTTGAATATTTTTAATCTCTAAATAAAGACACTAAAAACACTATTCCGCAATGGTTAATTATTAAGGAAGAACGCAAGCTTTTACAACGCGCTAAACCAATAAAAGCAACTCCATTGCAATTATTACAAAAAGCAAGGATATTGTTCCGTGCGACCTGCAAACAGGTCAAATATGATTTATATCTCTCGCTTTCAATCTTCAATATATTAACTTTTTTAATATAGGACTTAAAAAACAAGAGAAGCAAAATATTTTTCTGTACTTAAATCAACCAATTAAACGAAATTTATCGAATAAATTAAGCTAATAAAAAATACACTCTATAATATCAAAACTTCCTTTCTACATTTTCAGTCGATCATTGCCTTTAAATAATGTATTTAAAATGCTGCACCCTAAATTAAGTACCGGTATGCATTTTAATAATAATAATAAAAAAAAGTACGAATGACCCTCTCATAAAATATAATCACGGACAAACCCTTTTAAAAAATAACAATACATGATTGTATTTTATATTTTAAAACAAGTTTTTAGCGTCGCCCTAAACATGACTCGATAGGCCACATTTACACATTACTTATGCTAGCCACAGCTGATTAGAAAAGCACAAAAAAATTGCGTAATATGTTCAAAGTTGCATTAACAATCATTCGTATATACCATGATAATTATATCATGGTATATACTTATATAGATTACCATGCTATTAAATTACTAACACATTACATAAATATAAAATTACGTAATATGTTGTACTTTATTTTGACACTGCTAGAAAATTTATTGTTTTTATTTTCAATTGACATTTTAAAGCACTAAAGTAGGAATGCAAGTCATTCGGGGAAAAAAAAAAAAAGCAATGTTAAAAATAAAATCACGAAAACTTGTAAAAATTATCTGCCATTATATTTTTTTACATAATTTACTACGTATGGCCTAAAGCTGTCCCATTTTTCCCCATTCTGCACTCTCTTTTAATGTGGATATTTTAATATAACAAGTACGATTAAATTTAAAAAATTATATTAATTAAGCTATTCTAATGACTTTTTAAAAAAGGTTTATACGTATTATCTTTTGCGTTATATTTAAATGTCATGGTGAGTCAATTCCTTTTGACAATTTGGTCATTACTTATAAAAACAGTCGCATAGATAGGAATTAAATGTTTCGTCAATGTTTTTCATACCAGAATATGTAAAAATTGTCAAATATAATCACGTAAGACTTTTATAAGTACAAAATTAAATTTTAGAAAGAAATAGTATCTAAAATTAGGTCTTACAAATAAAACAAACAGCTGATTAAAATCTGCATCGTGCAGATTGTCCCAGCTAAAATAAGTATTTAGGACATCACATTTTTTTTTTACTAGCTAGGTTTATTTATAATTTTAAAAATAATAATGAAACACATTATATAATTTTCTTTCTAATTTTGAGAAAATAATCTGATGGAATAATTTAAACAAGTTGGCATAAGTTTTATAATCTTCAAAACATGTTTGATGCGTAGAAAAATATTTTTTATCACATACTTTTGGCCTTGTGGGAGAAAAAAAAATAATGATGATACATACAAATAGAAATTGTGTAAAGTTACGCAATACATTGTAATTGTGACAAAAACACATGTAAAATTATTAGAAACTGGAAATTATATCAAGGGAAAGCATCTTAGATTTTTATTTTACTTGAAAATTTCTTAAATTTCTCAATAATTTTGATCCAACTTGAAAGTTAAAATGGCGTCCGCAAGACCTCCCATCGACTGAAAGTTTATTTTTCAAGATTTTTTCATTTTTAAATACAGTTTATGAAAGATTCAATATTTTTACATGAAGATTAATAATTTATTCATTTTTAAAATGTTCACTACTTACCGAAATATTCAGAAACGATGCTAAAATATCCTCTTGTAAGTGAGCTGATGACAGGGCATTACTACACACATCCGACATTAAATGAAACTGATCACGTGATTGCAATTCTGCATCCTCATTGGTCAATCACCTCCACAGCTGTTTTGCACTTATTTTTTTTTTATCAGCAATACAAATCGATCTAAAATTGATTAAAAATTCAATTATTTTAGACAAATATTACCTTTTGCTATTATAATTTCAGTAAATATAAAAGCCTAGATTTCTTTTGGTGTACAAGTTTCCATTTTAATTACATTAATTGAGAGAAATGGAGAGATTTTCATACACTTTTTGATATTTTTTATCTATTTTTTTATTTTTTTTTGCATGTCAGAGCCATCTCTTAGCGTATTTATGCATTTTTTGAGCTATGACATTTTCAAAAAAAAAGTCCTAAACATATGGTTTTGTTTTGAAAATTATTTGCTTGGTCAACTTGATATTTAAGATACATTTGGCAATATTTATTCAGGATGGTTAATGCTAAAGGTAAATAAAAAAAGAGTTTATTTCATAGAAGTAATAAAGTAGTAAAGAAACTCGAAAATAAGTTTGATATTCGCTTCTCAAATTTTCCCTATGCCAGGAGGGCATCCTTGATATTTTTAACCAATGCAGCAATATCTTAAGATAATTGCATCAATGTGACTTTATTTTATAAAATTATGAATGCTATTAATAATTTTTTTGTTTATTAGATTTGATTATAATTTTGTACATTGCATTACAGAAATATTTGAAGAGAAAGTAGAAGGAATGGACGAATCTGCTTATGCTCCTGCTGCGATTGAAACTTTACTTCAAGTTATTAGAAACAATAGTAAGTATTAAAAATATAATAAAATAAAATTGTATTTACAGCATATAATAGGCACGTTCGGCATAGACTAACTATGTCACTTACTTGCCACACGTCACACCCGATATTACATATTGGTTTCGACAGCGAGTGCATAATTTTTATGCCACATACAAAATTTTTATGATGTTCCAGTTTTTGACCCACACTCCATTGAGTCAATAAGTTTAAAAACATACTAAAATATGCAGCTAGAAGGGTCACAGGGGAGATTAGAACTTCGAGAATACAGAAATCCATTATTTGGGGCTAAACCAGTTTAAAAGATTTGGATGGGGAACAAATACTGACATATGAAAGTACCAGTATGGTATTAGGGCTAGTTATCAGCAGCCTAAGGGTCTTAAGGTTGAAATTCCTATAATATTGTAAAGAAAAGCAGCCAAACCAAAACTGCCGCAGTTATCGGCATCCCTATTTATCTCAGCCCCCCTACTGATAAAAGAGTTTTAAGCAGTGGTATGGCAAGTAGACGGAATTCTAAGATGGTGGGTTCTAGTTAGAATCTCGTAACCTTAACACTAAAAAGAGCCTGCCGATAACTGCGGCCTGCTGGTAACTAGTACATATAACATACCCATTCTTGTGCCAGCAACTTGGAATCGGAATGTGCCCATTCCGTAATATGCACTGGCCCTGAAATAATCTGACCACCTGCATTAAATTTAATGCAGGAGCAAGTGCAATGCAAGGGCGCATTAAGTTTCCCTATTTATATTATATCATTCGGTCATTTTTTTTTTTTTCATAGATAGTTATCTATAACAAATATAAAACAATTCAGGAAAGGCTAAGGAGACACTTAAATATCATACTGGTTGCGGTCAACAGGCACAAGTCAACCAATCTTTGCATTACTTTCAAAAGAGACGGGTGCCCTTTGACCATAAACAGTATGATATCGATGCTTACCCGTCGAAGTGAACATACTACACTTTACAAATTTGGTGAAAAATGAACGTTTTATACTTTACAAATTCCAAGTTATCCCATCTAGTTCTCATGTTAAAACGTGTAGAAGCGCCAAACGTAGATCGTTCATTTTGAGTGAAATTTGTAAAGTGTAGTGCATTCTTTTTGACTGGTGAACATCGATATATTATCCTTTAAAGGTGTAGAACATCTTGAACAAAAATATTGTCTAGCGACAGGTAATATCCTAACATACCTGAAAATCAACATTGATTTCTAATTTATTTTCCATTCACAAAAAGGCGTAAGCGAAGAATGACTTCACAGCTCAATTGTTTTACGTGCGTATAGACTAGCAAACTGTAGTGTCATTCTTTGTATCCGTATTTTTTTTAATGGAAAATAAATTAGAAATCAGACTCCGGCCAAATCTTAATTTTCTGTTTTGTTAGGATATTAATTTTATTTTTATTGTTTTTTTTTTTAGCCAAGGTGTTTTACGTCTGTAAGGATAAGCAAGCCATCATACTTAATAGTATAATGACTGCTATAGGTAGTGACATGATTATTATTGTCACTCTTGGTTCAAAACAGAAATTTTGTAAAAGTACCAATGATGTCATCAATATCATGATTTCCATATCAAAGCCATATATTAGGTATATTATGTAGTTGATGAAATTCTTATTTATTTCAGAATCTACGACACTTGGAGAGTTGACAGAATCTCTTAAGACAGCAGTTTCGGATATCTATCAGCCCAACAAGTCTCCTCTCTCTGTAGTCTCGGCATGTGAACTATTTAGTTTGTTTATAACATTATCTGGCGGAGACTTGGAGAACCCTGTGAGTTTCTTGTATTATCTTTAACAACCCCCACACAGCACAAACAGTATTTTTTTTTTATTGAATGTGGAATTTTCTGATTAAATGTTTTGAATTGAACTCTTCTTGTAAGGACAATAGCAATGCAATTTAGGTGTAAAAATGCTGCTTCAGAATCCATTGCATTTGGCACACTTATTTTATGTTAATTATGTGGAACTTCGTTGGACCTTTGCCTTGAATTATGAATTATTAATATTTTTGTTTTAATAATTATGCAAAATTATGGAACCTAGTGCTAAATTATGTACAAAATGTGCATAAAGTTGTGAGTTATTTAAATAGGTAAAAATTTACACACAAAGTTTGTCGTAAATTTTGACTTAAATGTGCGTAACATTGTTCACAAAGTATGTGTGGACGTACAGTCAGGGAATTTTTATATATATATAGCTAGCTTTATACTTCCATTGTAAACAACAGACGAGGGGGATAATAAAAACACCCAGTTTTTAATAATCAAATCTGAAAGATACTCTAATCAGATATATATTTTTTATACAATAATGATAAATATTATTGTTAAAATTGCTAATCTATTGCTGTTTATTGATTGATTTTAGAGTATAGAGGAATGCAAGAAAATCATGTGTGACAGAGGGGATCTGTTTTCTAGCAAATTAAAACAAGGACAGATAGTCATTCCTCAGATTGTGTTACCTTTTATTACTGATGGATGTGTAAGTATAAGTTACAGTATTACTCATTTTGTACAATTTTTTTTTTTTGTTTTGTTTTGTTTTGTTGCAAGCCCAGGGTATTTTTTTTTTTTTTTTGCTTCTGTTTGTTGCTTTGTGTCAAAGTGAATATTTTTAAATGTTATCAAAGTATAATAGAAAAACCAACAAGCACCATGCCATGATGATTTCCGTATGCTCCTCATGTTGCAAAACTGTAAAGTGGAGATGCTCTTTTTTTTTTTTTTTTTTCTTTTTTTCGAAAGCATAGTTATAACATTATAACTATACTTATTTATATCAATATGTATTAAGAAAAATAAACCATCGCGGTTAGGTATGATAAATTGAAAAAAAAGGATAGGAGAAAACCAGCAAGGGCCTTACCATAGTGAAGAGAGTCCCATAGTTCGGTGAAAATCTTGCTAGCACAGATATAAAATAACTAACACATTGGAGATATTTCGGCAATCGGCTCCAAGAGAGATATGGAGCGTGTTATGCCTTCATCAGTCCTTACAGACTCAGAGAGAAAATATGAATGATGAAGGCATAGCACGCTCCATATCTCTCTTGGAGCCGATTGCCGAAATATCTCCAATGTGTTAATTATTTTATATCTGTGCTAGCAAGATTTTCACCGAACTATGGGACTCTCTTCACTATGGTAAGGCCCTTGCTAGTTTTCTCCTACCAATGTAAATATTTTTGTGAACTGTGCCATTAAGATCTTCACCTATTACATCACTGTATGATAAGGTTATTCCTATCCTTTCCTTTGATAATTCAAACCTATAAGGTTTTCAATTCCCTTTCAATCAATAAATATGAATAATAATCGTTTTTCAGAGTATTCTCACCCACTCCCTGTCAAGTACAGTGCTAAGAACTTTGACTCATGCAGCTCAGAAAAATGTGCAGTTCAAGGTTTATGTCACTATGGGAGCACCACAGGATCATGGGTAAGTTCTTGTCTTGTTAAGTTTTGATGTAAGGGATCCAGAAATTGATCCAATTAAAAAGTTGTTGACTTTCAAAGGCATAAGTTGTGGATCTGACACATTGTGGATTGCTCAAAAGTATGAAATACAAAGAAACTAAATTTACAAAATATCATGATTTTTTCCCCTGTATGTTATTTGTGGTATACTAATTATTAATATTCTATTTATTTTATTTTCCAGCAAGCAGATGGTATCTCAACTTGAAAAGATATCACAGTCCAATGGAAATAGTATGATAGTGGAATCAGTACCAGATACTGCAATAGGCTACATAATGGAGAGAGTAGATACCATAATAGTGGGTGCCGAAGGTGTAACTCAACAAGGAGGTATAGTGAACCACATAGGAACATATACAATGGCATTGGCAGCTTATGAAGCTAAGAAACCATTCTATGTCCTGGCAGAAAGTTATAAGTTCATGCAGATTTATCCTCTTAATCAAGCTGATCTTTTGGATGATCTTAAAGTAAGTGGAATTTTTCCCCGCAATATTTTTGTTATCTTTCTGACATGCCTTTAAATTGCACATCAATGTTGTTGCAAACAATATGTGTATCTCGTTTTTTGTCACTTTTAGCAAAATGTTTATCTCGTTATTTGTCACGCGTAGCAAAATGTGTAGCTTGTTTTTTGTCACGCGAAGCAAAATGTGTAAGTTGTTTCTGAACGTTATGTAGATGGTGCTTGACTCACACATATTGCTTTGCAAGACAAAAAACGAGATACACATTTTTCTACGCGTGACAAATAACCAGATAGACATTTTGCTTAATGTGAAGGGAAAAAAAAAAAAAAAAAAAAAAAAAAACGAGATACAAATATTTTTGCAACAACATCGACATCCAGGTATATTATTCATTATGTCAATGTAATATGGTGAGGATCTTTAAAAAAATAATAATATTTTTTATGGGCTATGAATAATTTGAATATAAAAGAAATTAAAAGGAAAGAACGGGAAACTAGTAACAGACAAAAACCTATGGTTTAGTTAAAATTATTGCTATTACATAGAGATAATTAAAGACCACAAAAGTGTGTAGTTTTTAGCACAACCCTGTAAACCACAGCTTTTTTACATGTGAATTGCAAGTAATTGTCAGATTAAAAAATGCGTCATTATACCATGTGAGCTGGGACTGAGTGATATTCTTCAGTCGGACAAGTGCTTGCAATCCTTATGTAAAAAAGCTATACAGTATGGTTTACTGGGAAGACTCCAAGAAAATAGGAGTGATTGTTTGTGTGCTTTCTGTATTCCTTGTACTGACTTCATCAAAAGAAACGGAATTTTATATAAATATTTTTGCAAGTAGCAATGTATCATTGTTATTTTATTTAAGCATGGACCTAAAAATTAATTAGAAAAAGTTAGGTGTTCTTTTATCATTTATTTTACAATAGTTCTCTTAGTCTGATGTATTTAAAAATATATTAATAAGTTCATTGTATCGACAGCATGAACATGTACAAATTAAAAGTTAAATGTCATCCTTATTTTATGTTACAGATGTTCATACAAAAACACACAAGAAACACCAAGGGCATACAGGATATGAAAGTGGACTACACGCCTCCTAAATACATCTCTCTTCTCCTCACTGACCTAGGAGTATTCACCACTGCGGCTGTCAGTGAAAAGCTTATTGAGCTTTATACATAATTTAATTTTAACATCAAGTGCAAAAATGTACTATGGATTTTTTAAGTCTTACTGCACTTTAAGTGCTTTAATTAAAATATATATACATTTTTTTGACTGTTTTTTATCTCATTATTTAAAGAAGATAATATTGTTTAAAGAGGAATTATAGCTTTTCTCAAGGCATATACCGTATAGCACAGTAGATATACAGTAGATTATCTCTTGTATTGAGAATGTCAGATCAAATGCGCGCCATAATTCCGACTGGGTGAAGCCTGCAAAACTAAAAGCCGTCATTTGAAGTAACGTTACCCGTCTAGTTCTGCAGACTTCACCCAGTCGCAAATGTAGCGCACATTGATCTGACATTCTCAGTATAGGAGATAACCTACTGTTTAGTTACTGTGACCGTATAGGTAGAGACAGTGGTAAAAATATAGGGTTTTTATTATGACAGCGATAGTAAACTAGCTTTCTGTTCTGTAACCCACTAGCCAATCAGAGAGCTGTCACAATAAAAACAAATATTTTTACCACTGTCTCTAACTTATGTTGCTACCTTAATTTATTGTTAGAGCACAACATACTATATATCTGCAAAAGCAGCAAAGTTGAAACTCTTATCTTGTTGTATATTGTTTTGAACTTTAATTCTTGTTTTTGCAGATACACAGATTGTGCTCTAAGTTGTAAAAGTTAAAAACCTAGAAAAATAAAATATTTACTTAATTCTGTATTTAGGTTGTCAAATTCAAAATTTAAGTGTGCATATTTATAATTGCAATTAAAAATTTAAGAATTAAAATAATGCTGTTCGTAAACCCTGTTCTCTTGCACCAAAAAATGCGCATTCCGTTTGAATAACCATAAGCGATCGTCATTTTTGGTGCAGAGAACAGGGTTTGCGAACAGCATTCGTGTCTTAGCATTATTATTTTGTGTATGTTGATTAAAAAAAGAACATATAATTAAATTATGATCAAATAAGTTTCACTTTCCGTTTTTAATCTTTTGTTGATGTTATAAATTGCACAACCAATTTTCAATTCGACTTTATTAAAAATTAAGGCAGATAGTGTAGTGAGTCTTAAAATATTTGCAACAAAAGGAATAATTTATCTACAAAATTGTGCTTTTGCAGATGTTTTGTCAAAATTTTGTAAATATGTACGGTGATGTACAATAAAAATAAAAGTATTCAAGTTCATCGTGGCTAAATTTTGTAAATTGATTTTTTAAATAAATTATTATGTAAATTAATACATTTGCATAAATTTGAAGAAAAGATTAAGTTCTGTTATTTATTATATATTTCTTTAATTTTTCTCAACACAAAAAGATTATTAAATTTGTTATTTTTATTTATTTATTTTTTTTTGTATTATTATTATTTTTTTATATTTCGCGCTAAAATAATTTCGTTACTCAACTTATGGTGGCGGGAAAAATCATATGTGAAAAGAAACATGGCCGATAAAATGGTTGAAGAAATGAAAACATCAGACAACAATTCTCAAAATCTTATAGATACCTTTCGTCAACTCGTACGAATATATTACGATCGGGTAAATAAACTTTGATTACTTTAAAATGTAGTATTATTTGGGTTTAAGTAGTTAAATTAAAATTGGTGTCACAAATGTGCTGCCTCGCAATTTGAAAACGACAGTTTTAGCCGGTTTCATACATATTTGTCAAAAAGTATGTAGATGCTAAACAGATGTAAATAGAAAGTATATGTACTTAAATTTAAATAAAAACGTATGAAATACTATATGCATTAAAATTGTATGTGTATGCATAGAGATTATAAAAACAACTGTGTACATAGTATGTTTACATAATAAGTATCATGTTGTTTACAAATAAAACAATGTTAATTCTAACCTGAAAACTGTGCTCTATGTATAGTTACTTTTCTTTGAAATTCTAATAATTTTGTCTGCTTTTATTTTCCAGCATTTGTATGAATCTGCTGAATATGTGGCTGACAAACTTGTCCAATTAAGTGACGAACCTCAAGATGTTTATTCCCATGCCCAGTGTTTGTTTCATTTGAAACAGTATCGTCGGGCAGCGCACATTATAACAAGTCGTGGCATTCATAAGGTAAATGTAGCAATAAATTTGTTTTTAGAAAATTTATGCATGTATATTTATAATAATAAGTTATTACACCCTAAGTAGCTATACAGTAAATTGAAAATAATTTCATGTGACATTCTTTCAGACGCTGCCATTATGTCACTATCTTGCTGCTCGCTGCTTGGTGGAAGCGAAAGAATATGACGAAGCAATGAAAATCTTAGAAGAGGAAGAGTGTAACACCAGTGTGGGAGACTACCCTACCCTTGGTGAATCTATGCTACACTCAAGCATGACACCATCTTCTGGACTATGCAATGTAAGTCCAATGGCATTGGCTCACCCTCTCTTTCAAAGAATTTGTTAACATTGTGAACACCATAAAGTTCCGTATATTTTAACATATGGCTCTCATTAGGGGCTCACTATTCAGGTCAGTTAGTCAGTCACTTCCAGTTAAAAAAAAAAAAAAAAAAAAAACTTCCATAAGCCCTTAAAAACATGTCTATGTCGCAAAGTGTTAAAATCACATGAACAGAAAGCACCAAAATAAATAATTTTGAAAAAAAGGGAAAGGAGAAACCAGCAAGGGCCTTACCAAAGTGAAGAGAGTCACATACTGTAGTTTAGGGAAACTTGTGCTAGCACAGAGATAAAAACAACAACTAATACATGGATATATTTTGGCAATAAACTCCAAGAGAGATGGAATATGTTTTGCCTTCATCAGTACATACGGTACAGACTAAAGAAAGAATAGTTTCTCTCTGAACACAAAACACACTCCATCTCTCTTAGAGTTTACTGCCAAAATATATCCATATGTTAGTTTTTTTATCTCTGCTAGCAAGATTTTCACCAAACTGTGCGACTCTCTCCACTATGGTAAAACCCTTGCTGGTTTCTTGTATCCTTCTTTCAAATTTAGGAATTTATCATATCTAAAAATTATTATTTTTACCACAAATTTGTACTGTACAATTATCATTAGAAAAAAATTGTGTGAGAGAGAGAGAGAGAGAGAGAGAGAGAGAGAGAGAGAGAGAGAGAAAAGTGAATGAATGTATGAAAAATTGACCAAGTTGTATGTTTCTAGTTACGTAGCGCAATGATGTTGATCAAAGCTCGAGTTCTACAAGCCAACAAAAACAGAGGCAAAGCTGCAGATTGGTACAGAGCAGCACTGCAAGTTGACGTCAGGTGTCACGAGGCATTTGATGCTCTCGTTAGATATCAGATGCTCTCTGCAGCTCAGGGTATGTATCATATCGTCGGCTCGGAATACTTTTGTCGTATATGCAAAAATCACAGGAAATTAAGCCTTAGCGTATAACAGTTTACATAGGACAAAAATCGAAATTCCTATGATTTTGTTTTGTTTGCATATAACAATGTTGTTACGAGCAATATGTGTAACTCGTTTTTTTTGTTAATCTAAGCAAAATGTGTAAGACGTTCCCGAACGTTTGTAGATAGCGCACGACTTACACATATTGCTTTGCGTGACTAAAAACAAGAACAACAACATTGTTGTATGTATGATGTGTTTTTGACTTGACTTGTTCTACTCTGTAAAGACATGGAACAAAATAAAATCTTATATCTTAAAGTATTCCAAGCCAACGATAACATTAAAAAAAAAAAATAAAAATAAAATAATAATAATAAAAAAAAAAAGCTTTAGCAAAATTATAGCCGTATCTTAAAACTTGGACATTTTTATGCTATGTAGCTCTCTTTTCTTCCTTTAATGCATTTATAAGTATTGTGTCCTAACAATAAGTACTGTATCTACTTTTACTATTATTTTTTTACTTACTGTTAGTTGAAAAAACATTTTTAAATTCAAAGAACAACGCTTTACAGAATTCACTCTGCTTTTTACAAAAGTTTACTGGGTATTATTTAATTGTAATCTGCATTTCATTTGTCTACAAAAAAAAATACAACTTATTTTGATTTAAAAATAAAATAGTCAATATGTTGAGGGCTACGCGGCATTTTGGTACGAGTGCAATCTCCGCGGGTGCATTTTGAGCACATGTGCATTCTCCGCGCTCACCTTTTTTGAAACATCTTTATACGCTTAGCCTGCACAGATGTGCCATTAGTAGGCATAGCGTAGATTACACATGTGCCAAAATTGCACCCGCGGAGATTGCACAAGTACCGAAATGCCTCTTAGCCCTCGATGTATAATAATACAAAAAATATGAATTTTTATGAATTTCTGTATTCTGCACTGGCTTATCACAAAAACTTTAATAATCACAACATTATGTAACTTTACAGAACACGAGCTTCTTGAATCATTACCATTCTCTGAGCAATGCCCACCAGAAGAAGCCCAAATATGGAAATCTTTATACACGGAGCAGTTAAAGAAATATTCTGAACCCTTGTTAGTCTCTGAGAATTCTATTCACATGCCTGACGTAGATGTGAAACCTGCAGATATGGACCCAAGTCACAGTAAAATATCTGAAAGTCTGGATTGCAAGACCTGGTTTGCTGAGAGATTGTATTATAATTGTGACTATCATCAGTGTTTAGAGCTTACAAAACAGTAAGTACTGTGGACATTTGAACTACTGTATATGATTATAGGTATTCTTTTGTAAATTAAAGGGACGGTCAACAATGCCCCCCTTTTTTTAATAGTAATGATCATGTTATGGAACCACTAAAAAACACAATGTTAAAATTTTAATTATTAATGCGCTGAGAGCAAAAGCAGTTACAGCGACCCCAAACGCATGTCACATTTAAACTTGCTCTCACTCTAGCTTCACACGAGTGTGAGTTACTCATTATCTTTGCATAAATTATTTTACTTTGTATCTGTAGCAGTAAAAACATTTATTTACATAAAATATTATGCCACATAGCAAGAGCAAGCGACAAACTAGCATGAGAGCAAGTTTATCTGTGATGTATGTTCGGGGTAGCTGTAACGGCCTTTGCTCTCGTCCTGTTAGTAATTAAATTTTTGAGAGGTTTATTAACACAAAGATCACTACTAAAAAAAAAAAAAAAAAAAAAAAAAAATCGCTGACTGCCGCTTTAAGGAATATTATGCTTAGATATGATAAAATTAAAAGGTTTATAGATAGGAAACTACCAAGATGCTACTATAGTAAAGAGATGCTCTATAGTTCTAAACTACCTATAATATCTCTTCACTATGGTGAGGCTCTTGCTGGTTTCCTCTATCCTTTCCATTTAAAAAAAAATGCACTGGAAGCTTTATAATTTGTATTTTTTTTATTTATTTTTTTAAAACATTGCTTACTGTATTTTATTTTAAAAGGACAAAAAATAACTTCTGTGGCTTTAAATTTTGGATCACACGTAAAAAATATAATTTTGTTGCTTTCATATTTGTTTTTAGAATGTATTGAAGTATTTTCTGTGAAAGCTTGCACCTAAAATGTTGACATGGAATGTACTATTATTATAATGCAAATTAGTAATTTTGTGAATGTGTGGGTAAGAAATTGTTAATTCCACAAAATCAGTACATATTCAGAAAATAAAGAAATCTTGCATACAGATGCATATCACATTTGATGGGTGACTATCAACTTGATTAATTGCCATACATTGGCACATAGTTTTGCCAACTTGTTATTATATATACTGTAATTATATTTTTTAGCAATTAATTGGTTGATTAAATATTTTTTTACAGAATTCTCAACAAAGATCCATTTTATTTAGGATGTCTAACAGTGCATATAGGCTGCTTAGTTCATTTCAAGAAATACAATGGTAAGGTTATAATTTAAGCACCCCAACCTACTTAACAAATAATGTCAAAACCATGCAGGAAAATTTATAAATCCAAATTATGAATAAAGGATTAGCTTTGGATCAAGAAGTTTAGATTTCACAGATAAAGTTTATCTAGATTGCAATACCTGGATTAAAAATTGATCACAAAAATTTAAATTAAAACAGAAGAAAATCACTCTTCTAGGGTAATTAATTTCTAAAAATCAGAACTTTTAATCTGGAACTCTTTCATCTAAATCTGAAAGAGATAAATGATAAAATGATAAATGATAAATGATAAATAATAAATGTTAAAATGATAAAATAAAAAAATGATAAAATAGATAAACGACTAGTGAATTGCTTTGAGTCCCTGTCCCAATAAAACTATCAAAATTAGAGAATTTCGCTTTGCATTAATTTTTAATACACGGTGCTCTAATTTCTCTTGTTCTATTCTATCCTTTTTTTAATTATAAAAGAGATAAAATGTATCTAAATCATCAAACAAGATCAAGCAAGGATTGTGATCCAAATAAAAATTCAAATAACAGATTATTTTGTACCTGAAGATTTCAAAATCTAGTACATAATATGTTGTTCTTCCTTACACTTCTCTTGTAAATGCACCCATGATCCAATTTTATCATTTGGACTTATGTACTCTCATACTTTTCAAGTCTCCTGCTTTGCGATACAAGTAGTTGAATATCTTTTTATTGGATATTTTCCCATGGGTACCAGTACTAATGTATTGTATTGGACTCTTATTTCAATCCGTTTTTAGAATACGACGAGACATTTAAAATCAGTAATGTAATGAGGAAGGTGAATTTTTTTAACCCCCACTTTTTATGACATTTTTGAAAAGAGCGTTAAAAAATTTTGAGGTGCTATTTTTTCTTAAAACGATTGGAGCATGGGAAGTATTTTTAATTAATTTTTGAAAATCGTCCTAAAAAGACTCTGACGTCATCAATTGGGCATTTATTTCGGAAAGTATTGACCATAGAAGGTTCAGTAGCCAGTTTTTTGAAATCCTGAGAACGAGCTGATTTCATTAAACTGGTTACTGAACCTCGAACGATTAGTATTTGCCAAGAAAAAAGTGGAATGATGACGTCAGAGTCTTTTTAGTCGATTTTCAAAAATTAATTTAAAATACTTTGCATGCTCCAATCGTCCTAAGACAAAATAGCGCATCAAAATTTTTTAAAGCTCTTTCAAAAAATATCATAGACTCAAAAAAAAAAATTTAATTCACCTTCCTCATAGTTAGTATGATTTCCCCCTTTCCAGTATTAATTAATGATGCTTTATTTTGGTTTCAGATTTATTCTTATTGGCACATAAATTTGTTAAGTTCTACCCTGAAGTGGCTGTAGCTTGGTATGCAGTTGGATGTTACTATTTTGTCATAAGTAAGTAATAGTAAATTATGATATAAAGTAATGTAATTAGTTAGGAAAGGTTAAAACCATTTCGGTTTGAATTGATAATCAAAGAAAAGGATAGGAGAAACCAACAAGCGCCATACCACGATGAGGTCCGCAGCTCAGTGAAAATCTTGATGGCACAGGTTACACACATATTTACAATTTTACTAAGACGTTTCGAGGGCAACAGCCCTCTTCTTCAGTTGCTTAGAGTGTAGTCAAGCTACAGTTAGAGTGTAGTTAGAGTGTAGTTAGACTACACTCTAAGCAACTGAAGAAGAGGGCTGTTGCTCTCGAAACGTCTTGTAAAATTGTAAATATGTGTGTAACCTGTGCCATCAAGATTTTCACCAAGCTGCGGACCTCATCGTGGTAAGGCGCTTGTTGGTTTCTCCTATCCTTTTCTTTGATTATGATATAAAGTAAGAAAAAGAAGTCATTGGCGTAAGGTTGATAAATTAAAAAGTAAATTATAGAAGAAACCAGCAAGGGTATTACCATAGCAGAGAGTCCTATAGTTTGGTGGAAAATCTTGCTAGCATAGAGATAGTGAACAGCTGCATGTCTACAATTTGTCTGATTAGTATTAGTTGGTAATATTTCCTAAACATTGGTGATATACATTCATGGCATAAGAAAATACATACCTCATTCTTTCTTTATTTTGCTACTTAGAGCCCATTATTTGTTTTTTATAGTAAAAGATTTGTGTGCATAATTTTTCATGTGCTCTGTTTTAAAACTATTTTCATTGATTTCCATCCAATGTGTATTTATTATTTCATAGGACTCTCTTCACCATGTTAAGGCCTTTGATGATTTCCTCTGTCTTCTTCTCCTTCTTTTTTTTTTTGTTTTTAATAATAATAAATATAATAAATGAAGGAAAACTCAAATTTGTGATACAGTAATTGACTTTAAAAAAAATTAAATTAGAATTATAGTGGCTTTCCCTAAGCATTTAAATAACAATATATTGTTTCTTTATTATTATTTTATTTTTATAAATAAGTAAAGTAGTAAAGAGATTTTAAATTATTGTCCTTGAATTTTTATCCAGTACATTTTATGATCTAGACTATTCTGTAATATTACTTAAAAAACAACCAACTTCAATAATTGAATTACTGTATTTTTACTTTAAAATCAATGATAAAGAAAAGGATATAAAAACCAGCAAGGGCCTTACCACAGTAGAAGTTCTATGGAGAGGTCGAGGTCTTGCATGGCACAGTATAATGTTATAAAAGTTTCTTTATAACTGAGAGCTTTCGTCATATGATAATGACATTATCAATCAAAAGAGAAAATTACTTGAGCACATCACTGAGCAGTGTCTTGTCTTGTACTGCCGTGTTATGCTCTTGCTGGTTTGGAGTTGGTGGAGAGGGGGGGGGGGGGTGTGGAGTAGGGAATCAGGGAAGGAGTGTGAATGAGTGAGGGAAGGAGTGAGTGAGGGAAAAGGTGATCCTAACCGCGATGGTTTTTTCCTTAAATTGTTTTTACTTTAAAATACTAATATTTATCACCACTGCTAGATGACAATGTAATTTGTGTTCTCAGACCGCCACGATGAAGCTCGTAAATTCCTGAACAAAGCAACTCTAGTAGATGAGTTATATGGACCAGCATGGTTAGCTCATGGACATTCCTTTGCTGCTGAGAATGAACATGATCAAGCTATGGCTTCTTACTTCAGAGCTTCTCAGTTAATGAAAGGGTATGTGTAGCATCTAGTATCCTATAATGAGGAAGGTGAATTGAAATTTTTTTTGTTAAGTTTATGATATTTTTAGAAAGAGCTTTAAAAAATTTTGAGGCGTTATTTTTTCTTAGGACGATTGGAGCATGCGAAGTATTTTTAATTAATTTTTGAAAATCGACCTAAAAAGACTGTGACGTCATCAGTCCACTTTTTTCTCGGCAAATACTAATTGTTCGAGGTTCAGTAACCAGTTTAATGAAATCAGCTCATCCTCAGGATTTCAAAAAAACTAGCTACAGTACTCAAACATTCTACGGTCAATACTTTCCGAAATATATGCCCGATTGATGACGTCACAGGCTTTTTAGGTCGATTTTCAAAAATAAATTAAAAATACTTCCCATGCTCGAATCGTTCTAAGAAAAAATAGCGCCTCAAAATTTTTTAATGCTCTTTTCAAAAATGTCATAAAAAGTGGTGGTTAAAAAAATTCACCTTCCTCATTACTTGCATAGTAAAGTGAACGTGAATTTTGCATTTTGTGTGATATATGCTTTCAAGTTATAGCAATTTAAATTATTGGTGTTCACTTAAGGTACTACTTTAGGGTAGGAGTGTATTTTTTTATTATGATTATAAACAGAGATTACGCTGTTGTACCCAAAAATGAAATCCAAAAAATTCTATTTCAAAAACTATCGTCACAACAGAGCGTCAAAGTGTCGTAAAATGCCACGCCCCCTAATGGTAATGAATCTATATTTGAACCCCAATTTTGACCTACTTTGAATTTTTTTCAGGGGTTAAAAAAAATACTAGCTTGTTCTTCTTGTTGACTTTTAATGAAAAATGATTTTTCAGATTTTTCTAGAAAGAATTTGCTGAGAAAAATTTTTTCGCAAATTGACCCATGTTAATTGAATAGGCAAACTTCTGTATTTTTTTTCTCCGTAAAAATCTCGTAAAAATTGTTTTAAATCTCAAATTCATTAAAAGTTGACCTGTAGATCACGCTAGTATTTTTTATTGAGAAGTTGGTCAATTCAATTTTGCACACTGTGAGCTTGAAGTTTTGTATCTTATACATGCTAAAGGGGGCGTAGCCCAAAATAAAACAACGACTTTGCCGCTAATTTGCGGAAAATTGATTTGAGCAAAAACTTTTTTTAGTATAGAAAATTGTTCTTTAGTTTATCATGTAGCTAAAAAAAGATAAAAAGATTATATTTACTACAAAAATGCTACCCTAAAGTAGTACCTTAACTAATGTTGGAAGAGTTAGCGTCATACCTGAGTTTAATCAGAAGTCTACCAGAGTTTAGCTTAGAGGGATAGGACTATTAAAGCAGCTACCATTTTACCAAAGTTATTACCTCTAGAATTTTGTGTAGTGCTTGTTTTATCTTGTAATATAATACAAACAAGTGATTTCAGAGCTAGTAAATATACCATTTCTAACGAGTGAATAGGCAAACCTAAGTACTGTACCCGAAATAAATTTTTGCAATTTTTTTCTTTTCTAAATTTGAAATCAGTACTCATAATAAGTACAAAATATGCAATATAACGATTTTAGTTTTACAATCCCTTTAAAGAAATAGACCAGAGAAAAACATAAACATTTATATCATGAAACACTTGATGGGACTTTCATAAAAAAAAAACTTTAGTTTGTCTCAAAACTCAAAGCTCCGTGATTTATGCAACCTGCACAACATTTTCAAACTAATTTTTGCATGTTTCTGACACCATAAACATGAATAGTCACTTAAATTGCATACTTTACAGTACTTTCACGCTCTCTCGTGGGGATACATTGACATTCTGGCAAAAATTGTCATCAGTTTTGAAGATCCCATTTCATGTTTATTCATTAAAAAGCACGTGTTGTTTTATGTGGTCTATGGCTTTAAGTGCTTTGATGAATCGTACCTGTAGACTCCTGACATTGAATGTCATTGTACTATCTACATCTGTCAATATTTATAGTGTTTATGTCTCACATTTCAGATGTCACTTACCCTTGCTGTATGTTGGTATTGAATGTGGACGTACCAATAACACAAGATTAGCAGAGAAGTTCTTCAACCAGGCTCTTGAAATTGCTCCCAATGATCCCTATGTTATGCATGAGATGGGAGTTATTGCCTTCCAGAAAGAAGAGTAAGTAAAAAGTATTTTAAACTCTCTTTCTTATTACCTTACAAATCTCTTACAGTTTGTCATTTTCAAAAAAAAAAAAAAAAGTTTGGCACTTTACTTAACTTTTGATCAATTGCACTGGTTATTATAAATAGTAACAAGATTTAGAATACAAGTATTGACTAATAAAGTAAAAACTGTATTGAGGCCAACTTTAAGCGATTTCAGTCACATCTGCTTCCGTTTCCACTACTATGCATGCGCAATAGTGCTGTCGAAATCCGGATAAAATTAAAATCCGGATTTCGGATAGAAAGTTATCCGGATCGATTGATCCGGATTTGGCGGACAAGAAATTATCCGGATTCACTGATCCATTTTAAATCCGGATCCATGTATCCGGACTGTGATCCGGATAGAAAATCGGATAACGGATAATTTTTTATTCGGATTTCGAAATCCGGATTTTTTTTCACTTAATATTTATCGTAATTATATGAAATTGTGATCTGGGTGATTAATGTGGAAAAAACTAAACGGATCACGATCTTGATCAAATTATCCGGATCAATATTATCCGAATATAATCCGGATCAAAATTATCCGTATCGCGATCCGGATCAAAACTATCCGGATCAAAATTATCCAGATTACGATCCGGATCAAATTATCCGGATCGTGATCCGGATAGAAATTTGGATAACGGATAATTTTTTTATCTGGATTTCAAAATCCGGATTTTTTTCGACAGCACTAATGCGCAATATATCGAAACGGAAGAGTATGTGAGCGAAATCACTTATAGTCGGCCTCAAAACAGTTGTTCATTTATAAGTCAATTGTGTAATGTTTAACATTGAAGGGAAAGAACGAGCGACTATACCAGGCAAATGTAGTCTTTTTTTTTTTTTTCTTTCTGGAAACTTAATTTTATAATTTTAATGATAGCCTATATATTTGAATTTTTATTTCCTTTTTATATGTGAAGTTTTGTTAACTACTGAAAAATTTAACATTAATCTGTAAAATGTAAACAAATCTCACAGTCAGTTAAAGAACAAACAGTAAGGACCTTTGCTGTAATGCCTTTTTTTTTTTTTATTATTTTTTTTTTTAATCCAAACAATGATGCTACAATACAACACATTTTTGATCACCCAAACAGAATAGTTAAATTCATTACAAATATATTGACTTTAAAGACATTTAAATTCATTGATTGGCAATTGTTTAAATATCCCCCATCCATAATTGATTGTTACAGTTATGTAGAGGCTAAGAGATGTTACATGGGAGCACTAGAGAAGATAAAAGCAGTCAACTTGTCTAAACTTGAGGAGGAATGGGAACCTCTGTTGAACAACTTGGGTCATGTTTGTCGTAAACTTGGAGAGTATGAGCAAGCATTAGACTATCATCAAAAAGTAAGTAACACACTCATGACTAGAATGAGGAAGACTAAAAATGTCATATTCTAAAAGTGGACATTGTCATGAATCGAAAAATATGTGAATTTTTAATTTCTGAGTCAATTAAGTATTTTTAATTAATTTTTGAAAGTTGCAAAAATGACGTCACAGGCTGCAACCTTTTCCTATGCTCACATGCATAAAATGGTGACGTCAATTCACGACTTTCAAAATTTAATTAAAAATACTTAATGAACTCAAAAATTAGAAATTCACATATGTATTGATTCAGGACAATGCCCTCTTTCAGAATATGAAGTAAAATTACAAATTACCCCCTCAATTTTTTTGGTAGGTTTCGGAGGTTTCCTCATTTCGTAAAGCTATTGTTGTTATAGGAAGAGACTCAATGCGTATATCTTCAGAGACAAAATTAAACAATGCATGTATGGCTGCTCATTTAAAAAAAAGAACTGTTATGTACAGTAATGATAGTAAAATGATTTGATAGAAAAACACATAGATAGATTAAGAAAAACTGCCTACTTAACCATTTTTTACTAATCTATCTGTGCTTTTCTATCATTGCATAGTTGATTTTTCTTTAAAATTGTCACATTCAGTAAAATGAGTAAAAACTATAAACTGTATGCAGTTGCACCTGCACAAACACCAAATGGAAAATGATCTTCATGATATTCAATTGAATCTCTCGCTTAGCTTCCTTGTAATTTAAATTATTGATTTGAGTATAATTATCAAAAGAAAAATTGAGAAACCAACAAGCATCTTATCTTAATGAAGTCTATAGCTGGGTGAAGATCTTGATGGAACAATTAAGACGTTGATTAAGAAGTTTTGCTTTGTCAGTTGCTTACGTTAACTTGGAATGCCTTCAGAAAGTCTTAAAGCCCTTGTCAGCTTACTTTTTTTATCATTTAGAATACTAGATTGATAATTACCATACCTTATTATCCATGAATTAGACACCAACACATTGATTTTGTATTTATTGTTATTTATTTTCTTTTTGACTGTTATATCACGTATCTTACATCACAATGTACCGATGGGGTCGTGATAGGGGTAAAGAACTTGAGGGAGGGGCTTAAATTTATCACGTGACCAGAGCAGTGACTGTGATTGGCGGCAGTACATTGTGACCTCAGATATGTGATATAACAGTCAAAAAGAAAATAAATACAAAATCAACGTGTTGGTGTCTAATTCATGGATAATAAGGTTTGGTAATTATCAATCTAGTATTCTAAATGATAAAAAAAATAACTTGACAAGGGCTTTAACCATTGTACCATTAAGTGTGCTGTCACTGGCAAAATCTTCCACTAGTTACAGATATCATTGTGGTAATGTTGGTTTCTCTAATTCCTTTGATATTATATTAAAACCAAAATACAGTTATTAATTTCCTTAATTCCATTATGTATTTATTTATTTCAATGACTGATCCATCTGTATATCTATCTCTAGGCTCTGACATTAAAGCCTCTAACAGCCTCCACATTCTCTGCCATGGGTTTGATCTACATGCTACTTGGGCAGATTGAAGAAGCAATCTCTGCATTCCATGAAGCTCTCAGTTTACGTTCTGATGACACATTTAGTACAACTCTGCTTGGTAATGCCATGGACTTTCTTTCTGCCTCAACACCTGATGCAGATGGATACCCATTCTGTGGTAAGTGAAATACCTATGTAGATGTGCTTTTGGATTTTTTATGGTTCTCTCTCTCTCTCTCTCTCTCTCTCTCTCTCTCTCTCTCTCTCTCTCTCTCTCTCTGGAGTTATTATGGAAAATAAACCAGTGTAGTACATTTGCAAGAAAAGGAGTGAAAAACTAACTGGAAACAAGAGCGTTGTCTCTAAAGTGTTGTTCAGATTAGGTTTAGATAAGAGTAGGCTAGAGTAAGTAGAGTGAGGCAGGCCCAAACTTACCCTTCAAAGAGGTACACATATTTTGTTTTTGTGTAATTTATTTCTGTCCTTTGTTACTTGCTGACTTACAATACTATTTCATTCTTTCACTTATGTTTTGTTGCAGGTGATCCAGTAGAGCTACCAGAGTCACCCCCCAGTGTGCCCACCCCCAGTGATACTCCCTTGCCCCCTCAGCCACCACCCAGTGCTGGATCTACGGTGGATGAAAGTATAGCTGAGTGCGAGATGGAAGATGCGTTCAATGGTTAGGGAAACTACCACATTGCATTATTTTTATCACTTTGTGATGTGATGATTCATATAAATATATTTTCAAAGACTTTGTTCAGCCGTATTGCTTATATTATGAATTTAAAGATCGGAACTTTTAGATATTGACAGTGTTAATCATTTTCTTACTCTGAAACATATTATTGATTTCTATTGTGCTATTCATTGCATAAATTTTCTAAAGTATCATTAACACTGCAGGTAGACAATGATAACGTTGATGGATAAACAAAGTTGCAATATTGTAAACAAATGAAGATTTTCATGTGGTTTAAAAGTGACAGGCGCTGACGGATACTGATGGTCAAAGGTGGCAACTCTCAGTTGTCTATCCCTCAAAACAACTTCTGGATGGTGATAGTTAAATATGAACGGTTGTATTCATATATTAGTGCAGTTGCACCTGCAAGTAATGGTGCATGTAAACGGGTCTATAATTTGATATTAGCATAGCTCAATCTGTCAGTAGCCATCAGTATTCCGTGCATGGTTACAACGCTTTCTCACATAAAAAGTTTAAATTCTCATAACCGTCAGTTTCTGTCAATATCCATTGACAGATATCAAATTTACATGCCGTGTGAATGATAATTTGAAGTCAGATTCACATAGCTATTGTTGCATTTAGGGGTGACAAAAATATTAAAGTGCTCCGATACTCTGTTTCATAACACCTTCCCTTGCTTTCTTGTCTCAACATTTCAACATAGAATATCATGGAAAGAGTTTCTATATAAAATGTTGTTAAAGGAGTAGAACACGTTGAACAAAAATCTTGCCTAATATTCTATCATATCTAAATAGCAACGTTGATTTGACCTCAGTCATTGATTTTTTTTCTAGTTTATTTTCTATTCAAGAAATGTTGAATGCAGACTCTGACGTCACAGCTCGTCTGGTGTACACACATGGAAAAAAAAGTGAGCTGTGACGTCATAGTCCGCGTTCACCTTTTTGTGAATGGAAAATAAATTAGAAATCAATGGCTCAGGCCAAATCAACAGCGATATTTAGGTATGTAAGGATATTAGGCAACTTAAGATATTAGGATATTAAGGGGAGGGGTTAATAATGGTCATCTGGACTTTTTTTTTTTTTTTTTTTTTTTTTTTGACAAATAGAAATTCAAATATTTATAAATTATAGCATATCACTATGCTACATCTTGAACTATGAGGGTTTGAATTTTAGGCTAAGGCTCATTTCTCTTACTCTGTTATTTTGGCTCTTATTCCTCCTTGAAATTTTTATCAGGAGTAGCTGACAAATTAAAAAATAAAATAATTGCAATAAAAGATCAAGATCTCCAGATATCAGACTTCTAACCATACTCCTTACTATTAGGGCAGTTTTATTTTTTTGTTACCAAGAAATACAATAATTGTCATGTGAATTGCACACTCTCACAATTTATTGCAATGAAAAGTAGTAGAAGAAACTTAACGTATAAATAAATAATTTTGGTACTTTCTTTATAACAAAATTTTTAATAATTACTCAAGTAATGCAATTAATATCTAACATCTATAATGTAAATTGTTGTATTATTATTTTTATTTAAGACATTGCGTTCAAAAGTATGTTATCAAGTTTGTAAATTATTATTGTCTTGTATTGATAAATATTTTTTCATACATTACTGTAACTTCATTTCTTTTTTTTTTTTTTATCAATAATAAGATAATGTTTAGATTTGCTTAGGTTTACTTGTTAGAATAATAAAATAAACATGGTATTTTAAGTGAAAAAGCAATATTTAATTTTATATTAGTGCCTAAGATAGGGGGGGGGGGGGGGACAAAACCTCAATGTATTGCTTCTAGAACTTCCATTTTTGGTAAGTACAATTTTAATTTATTTTTATAATATATAACTTTTTTTTTTCTAAATGGTACAAAATCGTGTCATATTTATGATTTCTGTTTTGTTTGTAATGCTACCATTATTAGTGGTGTTCATTATTATTATTATTAAGCCTAGTGTTTGTACCAACATACATCTTAACATTCAATTGATAGATGTTCATTTTAAAATTAAGTAAATATAGATCTTGTGATATTGCGAAGTAAAAAAATTATTTCTACTATACTGTTAGGAAGTAATATAATACATACATGGAAGTATTATGATATTCGTGATCTTTTTCTAGAAAGCGAATGTGATAATTTCTCCTTTTTAGACCAGAATTCAAATTTCTGTGTTGCGACAACAAATAATAATAAATAAATAATCTTTAAATTATGATAATTTTTTTGATAAATATAGCTTAAACAGCCCGATTTCATCATTAACGTTGAAACCTAAGTATTTTAAAATGAAATTTAATTTGCCACCCTTTTGTGAATAATTTAGGCATGTACCATAAAGTATTTAAAAATTATAAATTAAAATAATTATTAATAATAAACTACGATACAAAATACTTCTTTTACTATAGTGAAAACAATTTAGTCAACTTTTTTATAAACTTCTGGGGAAAAAAAAAGTGACTACATTTCAATTTTTTCTATTCGAACTGCAGTATTTTTATTTTTTAATCACATCACATAAAACGATGCTCCCGCAATGATAGGAATTTAGGGGTTCACTACGGTACTATTTTCCCGCGCTCTTTTGATAGGTCACTCCTGGGTCACTCGTCATCACCGGTAATAAGTATCCTCAAAAATTGTTTCCTTAATTCTGATGCAAGGTTGTACTAATGTTACTTGTTGAGTGGTTTCAATGTATCTTTGGTATTTTGCTCTGCTCTTTGCTATGTTGGTGAGTTTCTTTAGCTCTTGCTCTATGTTTTCAATAGCAAAAGTATGCGAACAGAATTTGTAATAAGAATTTCACCTATGTTTTTTTCTTACACTCCGCAACGTCGTTTTTATTCTATTTGTTCGGGTTTTGGAATGTGTGTATATTTTTTTGTCGCATTTTCAATATTTTATTTCTATGCAAGTATGACGTTTTTTTGTTGACTTATGTTAAAACTTGAAAAATCAAACATTTGAATGACGATATACGAAGCAGTTTTCTCACTGGAAAAAAAAAAGGTTTATCTATATATCTCAAAATATGCAATTACAGTATGTAATTACATTATATTGGAGTTAAAAAATTAGATTTTTTTTTCATTAGTAAAACAGCTATACCCTACTAAAAATAATATAATTTATTAACTTTCAAGATTGAGCTTTGAAAATATTTCATAGCATCTGCACATTAAATTTAAGTAATTAAAAACGACACCAACAAGTCAACGAGATTGTAAAGCTTTTTCGACTAAGTTTGTCACGTTGTGCGAGAAAATGAAAACGATCAAAGCATGAAGTGCGATTAACTCTCAAAATTATCGTATTTTAAATTTAATAAATTAAATAATCGTCTAATAATAATAATAAGGGGGAAAAAGAATCTTTGGAAGGGCGAGGGTTAGGCCTGCGGACTACATGTTTGGCCTACTCTTAGCAATACATGCAAGTAAAGAAAAGAGACAGATAATATTTATAACGTGTATTATTTTACGTGCATGTGCTTGATTTTTATCGTATTTTTCGTATGTCCAAATATAAAATAATAATATTAATAACTAAATTACATATTCTGAAAGAACTTCATTTTTTCTGTAACTTAATATTTCATTTTTCAGATTTTCACTGGCTACAGTATTCGGAGATATATTAAAAATTTATCTATTGAGATAATTTAATGTTATTTGCTATTATATCCTCTGTGTATCAGATAATTATGAGAAAAATACGCGTGAAGTTAAAAACTAAAAAAAAAAAAAAAAAAAAAAAAAAAAAAAAAAAAAAAAAAGTGTCATAAAGTTTATAATGTAAAGTGCGCTGATGTGAGTTAAAAATTACGTTTTTTTTTATTATTTAAGTTTGTATTTTGCATGTATTATTGAGTTATTTTTTGTAATATTTTAAGTTTTTCTTACTATATATAGTATACTATAAGTATACTTATGAAAAAAAAAAATAATAAAAAAATCTAAAATTAATATGTCTAGCCAATCAGGTTCTTGACAACATAAATCTTAACACTATGCTTCAAAATTATTTAATCAAAAAGTGAACAAGAACAAAGCTGATTAAAAGTACTTTAAACCCTCTTCATAGGTTGAAATTTTTGCTCGTTTTAAGTATTGATTACACGCACATAAAGTTGGAAAGTTTAATTTTAGCTCCCAGGTAATATTTTAGCATTTTTGGAATATAATATTAAAACAATAATTTTCTGAATTGATATTTGTAATTTATAAACATGTATTTAGTTTAATAATTGTGGAATAAATATAGAAGACATTTTTATTCTTAAAGGCATAGAAAACATGAAAACATTTGCATTTACATAACAAAACACTTGATGGGACTTACATAAATAACATTAATTGGTCTCGAAACCCAACTGTAGCGCCGTAGCAGTGATCAGAAAATTTCGATTTATGCAACACGCAAAACATTTTTATACTAGTTTTTGCCTGTTTATGACGTCATAAACAGGAATATTCACGCAAATTGCATACTTTACATTTTTTTTCAAGCTCTCTTGTGGGGCCACATTTACATTCTGGTAAAAAATATCATCAGTTTTGTAGATCCCATTTCGTATTTAGAACATGTTGTTTCAATGTTTTCTATGCCTTTAAAAAAAAAAAAAAAAAAAAAAAGATGGAAAACATTATCTTATATTATTATAATATAAGAAAAATTTAACAAAATAAAATATTTTCAGATTGTAACACAGTTACATAAACCATATTATACCGTAAATACGTATACGAAATCAATAAAAATAATAAAGAAAAAGAAAAATGCGCAGAAATTTGCTGTAAAATATCACGTTTATCGACTTAGAGAAAAAAAATAAAATAAATGGAAATCCCAAAATACAATAAGTTGTTTAGTAAAAATGAACGGCATTGGATGATAGCATTTCTTCATCCTATCATTGTATTTTAAGAAATTTCCATACCGAGAGGTTCGTTATTTACATAATAATATTATATTATTCTAGAATTTTTATTTGATTCACAATCTGCTATTATAGTTTTATCAGTGGATTAATTTAAATGAAGCTATAATCCTCCCCTCCTTTATTCTTCGCCTTAATTTTGAACATTGTGAGCAGAAAAATTAATCTATAGGGTGGTTTCATTCATGTTAAAGTCGACGCCATAACTTGCCATAAGTGAGTACTAAATAACATTGACCGGTATAGGAAAATGGCACATTTTGCCAGTTTAAAAATACTTCGCAATTTTTTTAAAAGCATTATGATGCTGTTAACATGTTGAATTATAGTACCTCAAGTATGCAAGAAAAATAATAATGACCAAAAAGTAGCTAATTTTCCAAAGAAAATAGCCAAAAACTACGTTTGTCCTATATGCTGAGCAATGTTATTCATTGCTCAAAAAGAGCATCAAAAAGCACTCAGAATGACGTCTTGCGTACACACCCTTATATAAGTTAGAAATAAAACCTCAAATCAATGGGACATAGCAGTGGTGCGCGGTATAAGGTATAACCAATCACAGACGGTGTGTAAAAAGACATACAAGAGAGGCTCCAAGATTTTTTTTTATTCATAAAACTTATATAATATACTGATTTTTTTTTTTTTTTTTTTTTTTTTTTTTTTTACAAATTACATAATTTGAGTGATTTGATTTAAACCCAAAAATAATTTGTCAATTAAAAAAATTAACCCTGTTTGACGTGCATTTTGTGTTAAAAACAAGGGTGATCTCATTTAACAAATTAGCTTATTTTTTTAAACAAAAGTAGCGATAGAAAAATGCAAATTTGTGAACTGTTATTTAACGATGCGTTGAATATAAAATTAAGAGAATGTTAGAAAGTTATGCAATCTCTCTCTCTCTCTCTCTCTCTCTCTCTCTCTCTCTCTCTCTCTCTCTTTCTCTCGGACGACAAGGGGGTGATAAAAGTCACAGTAATTAGTTTCTCTTAAGATGTAATTACTTTCCTTAGCTACTCAATCGACCCCAGGGACTTTGACGTAAACGTTGTAAATTACTACCTTTGCAATACACTATATAGAACATGCACGCACGCGAGCAGATTATAAAATTTTAATTGACATTAATATCATGTTATTACTTTAAGTTCAGATTTTTTTTTCTTCTTCTTCCTGTATTATTTTAATGACATCAGAAAACAATTAATTGAAGAAAATATTAAAAACGATTTAAAGATATCAAAAATTTCCTGCTAATATATTACCTAATTAAGTATGCAAGAGAAAATTTTAAGCGACTTTAATGAAATTTAGGGGGTTCTTGGAACTTTTCCGGTTCCCTTTTTTTTTTCTTCTTCGAATTGTATGTATGTATAAGTGTCTTTCCATCTGTCCGTCTGTGACCGTCAGTGCATCTCATTTAAAGTGCATCCGTCAATCTTTTTATGTGTAAAAGAATGAAAACATGTAATTACTAATTAGTATTATATAATACAGATTATACATGACTGTATGAAAATGATTTAATTTTAGTCTAATAGAACCAATAGTTAATAGATATTCCTCAAAATATTATATAAAAATGACAAAAAATAGATTAGACGCATAGAGGGCGTTTTTCAATACGAAAGCCAAGTACAGAGAAAGAGAGAAAGAGAAAGAACGAAGCGAACGAGCGGAGCAAGAGCAAGCACCACGTTTTCTTTCAAGCGAAGCGAGCCAGTTCAGTGTGCTTTCTGTAACCAAACGAACAACTAGCAAAACTTATATCTCTCTTCTACGACTTCGTTACAAGAGTAATTCTCGCATTTTAAAATAACTTTTTTCTAGAATATATTTACTGCATTGCGGGATTAATAATAAAACAAATAAAAAAAAATTCAGAAAGCACAAAACTTTATTTATTTTCGAATGTTAACTATCTTTTAGTTAATTTTTTTATACAAAAAAATTATCAATTTTAAGCATAAATTGATTTCGACATTTTAACATCATGCCGGCTCATCAACAGGTAAGAACTTATTTTTTTAATATTATTTTTGAAAAATATAAATCATAATTGTAATGTATGTATGTAACTTAATATCATGAAATATTAAAAAAAAAAAAAAAAAAAAGAGTATACGTGCTGCGGAAATTCTTGTAAAAAATTCATTGAAGCATGATTTAATTTTTATACGCAAGACTAACAATTACTTTTTCTTTTAAATTCACTTTTTTATGACTATATAAAAAAATCTTTTGTGTTTTTACATAGTATGGATGCTATTGTTTTATTTCATGTATATTTTTAGCAGAAAAATTATTATATTTAAATTTTGATTCATCATCTGATTTTTTTTTTTATTTGATGATTATTGATGATTGGAATTTGATAATTAAAAAAGTCATTCCGTAATTTTAATATTGGTTAATAAATATAAATAATAATTGATACGTATACGGAAATAAATCGAAACATGAAGAAGAAAAAGTGATGAATTTTTTTAACAAATATTTCCAACCATGATCTCTATAGAATTTTAGGAGGAATACAATGACTACAGAAACTGAAATTTTTGTATATGTATACTTTACAGAATTTATGGAATTCTGTTCGCTGTGCCCATAAGGCAGGGTAATTTTTCTAGATTTTTCATAATTTACGTTTAATATCTTAAAATTGAACCGATGATTTTTTTTTTCATGAGATTCAATGGAATTTCTTCTATCCATTTGGTTATTGTGTAAGTTAAATTTTTTTTAGAATAAATTTGTTAAAGGAAGATCTGCATATTTTATTATGCATAAAAACTCAAATTAAAGTTACAAAAAAATGATATAATATATTTAAATTAAGATATAGAAAGTAGTAATTATGTAAGAACAATCTGATAATATTCAACAGAGAAGCTAAGGTTTGTTTGATTATTCTATATGGGAAAAACCTTCGTTTTCATTATACTATCCTTTTTATATTATAATAAAGTCGGCCTGTTTTTTCGTAAAACAAAATATAATATCGATCAAAATATAACAATGTAGCTCCTGTCTTAAAGCGAAGAGAAAACAACACAAGGAAGGGAAAAAATCGTCAAATAGAATGGAATTGATAAAAAATTAATGTTGGTACATGATTTAGGCACATATTATATCATTTATGCGGCCTAAAAACTCTGATTTTTATTATTTAACACGTGCAAGTAATTTTATATTTAGTTTTCGATGAAATATATTAATTTTTAGTTTATTAAAAATTAGTAAAACTAGCATTATTTTGTGGGGAGATAATCGGTGATAGAAAAAAGAAAAAAAAAAAAAAAAAAGCTTTAAAATACGTAAATGTGTGTCTCCGTATAGTATCGTTAATTTGAATATTTTTAACCTTGGTGCAATAGTAAAATAATAATATTAAAACGCAGTCTTGCAATATTAAAGGATAGGAAATTAGGTGATACTAAACTTTTCCCGCGCGCTCATAGGTAAAAATGCGGTGTATAAGAAAACTGTTCGTATCAGTAATTTTTTATTTTACTAAAAATAATTATATAGTGTTATTAAATAATGAAACACCAGCTTACAAAAATCGTCATAAATATAAAGAATACGTAAACTGAAAAAAAAAAAAAAAAAAAATCGTGTTCTATTTGGTTGGGAAAGTGTTTCAGACTGTTTTTTTTTTTAAAGAAGCAAGCGATGAACACTCGTGAGAGAGAGCCTCGTTCAACAAACACCTGCACATAAGTCTAGCCAAGCGCTAGTCGAATGCACATTTGAACGTGTTTTAGTCTCTTTGCAGTCTAGACAGAAATTTTGTCTCGTATTTTACTTTTCATTCCTTCTATTGTTGCTGTTTGATACGAATATTGTGTCATGTTTATATAATTTTGATTTTGGAAGTTTTGATGATTCACTGATTAGAATAATACATTCACATTTCTCTTTATCGTCATTATCAACTCAACAGAAGTCGTTAGGTTACTACAATTTTTATCTGTGTATTGCAAGTATAATATATTACCACCCCTCCTTGTTTTTATCGAATATGAATAAAATTCATTTAGTTTTCTGAGTCACCTTCTTTGGAGTTTTTTTTTTTTTTTTTTTTTTTTTTTTTTTTTTTTTTAATAAAAGTATAAAAATATTTTTTTAGAGATAAAAATATATTTTGCGATTTCAATAATTACGAATTTTATTGCTAATTACATTTGACCGTAGAAACTCAGCTTTTTAAAGTAACAAACAAGCTACTTAATCGATTTGTAGTGGGAGGAGTGTACTTTTGTTTTATCATTTATTAGAAATAATTATAGGATGTATGCGCATGACGTCATACTGAATGCGCTTTGACACCAAGGAGCCTGGAGCAATGAATAACTGCTTAGTATAGAACACACTTTTTTGGCTATTTTCTTTGGAAAGTTAGTTATTATTATTTTTGTCGAAAAAAATATTGCTTATAATAATAAGTATTTTTAAACTGTCAAAATGTGCCATTTTCCCATACCGACTATATATACGTGATACCGACCCATGTTTTTTAGTGCCCACATATGGCGTCGACTTTTATATGATTGCAACCACCCTATATACTTTCCCTGCGTTGACCAATGGAGGTTATCGGTGATGATAAATTCTTAAAAATTACTTCCAGCTTAAACACGTGCCTAGTGTATCTCTCATTTAAATATTTCTGCCCTCAGTTCAGTAGTTTTCTCAAAAATTGATAAAAACACGGTCTCGCAATGTTAAATGATAGGAAATTAAGGGATCATAAGAATTTCCGCGCTCTCACTAATAACTTCCATTAAATAATTTTGGGTGGTAAATAATTAGGTCAGCGTTGTATTAGATTTTAGGGACGTGACTTCAGAAATGGCCCATAGTATGTCCTATGTCCTATAAGCGCTGGCTCACTAGATGGAAGAAAAAAATAATCAAATTTTGCATGATACATTTTATATACATGACTTTCAACTCAACGAAGTGTCCGATGCAAGCATTAGTATCCACCTTTGCGTCATGTCTGGGGATGCAGGTTTGAACATGTCATAGTTCACTCGAGAGTCTAGACTTTGGTGAAAACTTTTCACGACTACAAAAGAAAAGACAGAAATTTTCTTGTTGCTGGTTTCTTCCATTCTCTCTAACTTTTGTATAAAATCCAACATTTTAGTTTTGAGTAACATGCAAATGCTAACATTTAGCTATTTAACAAGTATGAACGATTGCACATTATAAAGGAGAGGACAGCGGCGACTGTTCGGTGGCAGATGCAATTTAGATATAACTGATTTCAATATGCATGAATGGCTTGACTTGGCTTTTTTTTTTTTTTTTTTTTTTTTTTTTTTTTTTTTTTTTTAACATGCCAGGGACGTGAGTTTGATCAGTGCGAATACCTGCACCTGCCTGATACAGTATGTAGGTATAAAAACATAATTTGTATCAAAGTTTGCTAGAATGCAGAATTTAATCTAATATGCCCCCCCCCCCCCGTTTGAAACATAAGCTTAACGTGAACCCCCTCCCCCATACCATCAATATTGCAGTCCTCGGCGTCCTCGCTTAGTAGAATAATTTATATACACTGCATTTTTATAAAGGCATCTTTTTTTTTTTTTAATTATGGATGGGATAAGAGGTTAATGTTTAGTTAAATCAACATACCACAATGATTTTTTTCGTTTTTTTTTTTTTTTTTTTTTTTTTTTTTTTTTTTTTTTCATTTAAATCTAGAAACGTAATGTTATGACTTATCTTCATCCCTCAAATTTTGGACCTTATAAAGTTGGTAAGGAAAATTTACCAATCGATTTTTTTTCTTTAAAATTTGGTCAAATTTAATTTACACTAAAATTTTCATGGGGAAAGGGATAGGAGGTACCGCAAGGAAATGAAAAACCTGCACAACTATAGACTGAAAAGCATTACTAAAATTGCAGGTTATAGGAAATGAAAAACCTGCACAACTATAGACTGAAAAGCATTACTAAAATTGCAGGCTATTTAATTCATGTCGGTACATCCAACAGTATTGACCCCGAGCCTTAGAAATTTGTTACGTCCCTCTCTCTCTCTCACACTCACTCACTCACTCTCTCTCTCTCTCTCTCTCTCTCTCTCTCTCTCTCTCTCATCTGCCTATAATCTGCTAATTACGAAAACTGAAATTGTTGCTTGGTAGTTCTCTAAATATTTGCAATAACCTAAATTACAAATACGGGGAGTCATTCTCAAGATCAAGGTTTCTTTTCATGAATTAAACAACCCTTAAACTAATTTTTTTTTTGTATTAATTGTACAATGTACAGACACTGATGCATAAAATTTTACACATATGATGTGGAACATTATGATAAAATTAGGTTTTCATAAGAATGTATTGTATTGTCAAATAGAAATATTACAATAATTATTTTATATCACAGTGTCTGTAATATTATATAAAACGTCCGTCAATTTTTTTTTGTAAGAATTGAGCGAGAAGTAGAGGAATATTAATAAGTAAATAAATGGTTATATAGGTGGTTTGAAAAGTGATATAGTTTTAGTAAAAGAGATCGTGTCCTTATTACGGTAGAACATATCACTGGTCACTTTTAGACTTAAAATTTATGATCAAAACTTTTCCTGTAGCTGCTTATTTCTTTCACTTGCGTGTTAAGTCCATGAAATGCGCAAGAAATTCCAGCATAAAATGCGAGAAATTTAACAAAAAATGTATAGGAAAATACTGAAAAAATTCTTTACTGTCTCGTCTCGTGGTCGATTTTATGCAGAGCAATTTTTTTTCAATTTTTTTAAAGTAATATAACATAATTATATTTATTTCGTCCATGTTTAAATGTTTTCTTTAAATTATTTTAAGTTTTTTTTATTAAGGAGAGAGAGAGAGAGAGAAATCGCTTTTTTTTTGCATTTTCGAAAATATAAAACGTTTTTGTTCTCTTTTTGTAAAAATGTGAAGTTTATAACATAAATTATACGTGATTTTCTTTGATGCATATGATGCATTCATTATTAGCCCATAATAGATATTGTAATGAAAATAAAGTTGTATTTAAGGCGGGAATTCAGCTACTGCGGGATTTGACTAAAAAGTTGTAAAGACAGAAAAATCAAAAAATTTGTACAGTGATACTTTAGGATTAGGTATCTTCAAAAATGTAAAAACTTTGGGTGGTAACCATGCTGGATTTTTAATTATGATTTTTTGAAGTTTTAGTCCCATAAGAGCCCAGGTTGATTTCAACAATTAATTTCTCTATTATCTGATCGTCACGGGTTCTGAAAAATGTGTCATAGGTAGCTGTTACTATTAACTTTCAAATGGCATAAAAAAAATTGTTAGTTTTCTTTTTAGATTTTGAGATACAAGCCATCTATATACAACCCTTAAAGTAAATAACTTGGTCCATCAATCCATAAAAAAAAAAAAAAAAAAACTTCATTGTCGCATAATACAAAGTCAATTTAAAAATAGACTGATAATAAAGTTAGTTCGCGTATAATAGTAGGTCCAGATATCAAATAAACAGTAAATATTATATTTTATATTGAGTCGAGTGTTGAAGTAGATTGATGCGAAACCGTGTGTTGTTGCAAGGTAAATAATTTTAATTGAGTTTGTTTAACCTTGGTTTATTTATGTATTGTGTATGCAATTTCATATCGTAAAAGTGATAGAAATTGCTGAATGTTTTCGGTGAGACTTTTCATAAATCTTACTCAGGGTGAAAACCGTGATCTTATATTTAAGTTTTTTTTTTTTTTTTTTTTTTTTTTTTTTTTTTTTTTTAAGCTCAAAAGACAGGGTTTACGAACATTATTACATAACTGATATTTAAAAAAATATGGATCCGAAGATAATAATAAAAAACGTTACATTTTCTTAAAAAGCTTGATTTTTTTTTTTTTTTTTTTTTTTTTTTTTTAATAATTTAGGTACATAAATTAGGTGCTTTGGAGCACTGAACGCGTAAAGGCGTAGAACACCTTGAACAAAAAACATGTCTAATATCCTATCATACCTATCAACGTTGATTTGGCCAGTCATTGATTTCTAATTTATTTTACATTCACAAAATCACAGCTGCGGGTTTGTGACGTCACATCTCACTAGTCCATGCACGTGGAAACAGGCGAGCTATGACGTCACAAACCCGCAGCTGTGATTTTGGGAATGGAAAATAAATTAGAAATAAATTACTCCGGCCAAATCAACGTTGATGGATGTTAGGGTATTAGACATGTTTTTTGTTCAAGGTGTTCTACGCCTTTAACTAAGATTTAAAGTTGCGATGAAAGGTGATACACTTCCAATACATGGTAGCTTTATCAGAACTGCAATATTTTTATTTTCAAACAACATTAATAATAGTATTAATATATTTTTTTTAATCAAATATATATTAAATAATTAACGTGTATCAGAATATGCATAAAAATAATAATAATACTGCAACGCCTAATAAGTTAACACCAATATGTATGTACAATTTTAAGGATTTCTCCATGCAAAATGTTAAATTAAAAATTATTAAATTTTACTCCTGTAAAAACTTTATGAAAATTTTAGAAATTTTTATTCTCCCTTAATTGATGGTCATGGATATTGAAATTTTTAGCGTTGTAGATAATTTTAACATTGACTCTTTGAAAGAGAGAGAGAGAGAGAGAGAGAGAGAGAGAGAGAGAGAGAGAGAGAGAGAGAGAGAGAGAGAGAGAAGAAAAGGTGTAACTTTTGAATTTTCGAGATGTGAATCTTCTAATAACGAGTATTTTGCAAGTTTAAAAAAGTTACTGCATAACTTTTTTTAAGAGTAGCAGGTTTACACCTTTCTCTCTCTCTCTCTCTCTCCCTTATTTGTCCAAATCGAATCTTTCTACCAGAAGCATTAATGTAGCCAAGCAATCGTGCAAACAAATAATTAATTTACTACTAGTTGTAATGTAATATTTTTAATAAAAACAAATACTAAAAATTAATACAATTGCTTCCGATTGTAAAAAGAAGAAGAAAAAAAAAAAATCACGGAAATAAAAATATATATTTATAAAGAATAATATTTTTATTATTTAACGGGTTTGAGTCCGAAAAAACACTTAATATCATAATTAATTATGATTTTATAATTATGAACGATGTACAAAATAATTACGCGAGTTATATATTTTTTTTATTACTTGATATATACGATACGGCTTGTAGGTTCTCAGTCACTTATAACAAAACTTCATTACAGTCGAGTTTATTAAGCCTTTACAACTAAATATTCAACTTAATGTACTTTGCTATGGTTTTATTAAGGCTAAAAACTTGTGTTTAAGTATTCAATTTTCGTATCTAAAGGGTCTGTTTCATCAAAAACTTACACATTTTTATTGATCATTTTTTGCCTTTAGAGCATTAAATTATTTAAAAATATTTGATATATTTTATTAATATATGGCATTTAGCGTGTATTTTAACTAAAAAATTAATCAGTAAACATTGAAAAAAAAAGTGATGATAATGAGTAACAAGGAAATTCACACTATATTAGAAAACATGCAGGTAAAGTTACCGGAAAAACAATGAAAAAATAGCTTAAAACACGTAAAAAGTGTACCTTATAATCCCTCATTTTCAAACCTCGTTGCCGTATAGTCTATCCAAAAAAGCAAAAAGCGAAGAACACCTTGAACAAAAAAACATGTCTAATACACTAAGATACAACTAACTATCAACGTTGATTTGGCCGGAGTCATTGATTTCTAATTTATTTATCTATACTTACAAAATTACAGCTGCGTTTTTGTAAATGTAAAATAAATTAGAAATAAATGATTCCGGCCAAATCAACGTTGATATTTAGGTATGTTAGGGTATTAGACATGTTTTTTGTTCTAGGTGTTCTACGCCTTAAGAATATTGTTCCGTAATAATAGGGAAATAGTAAAAAATGCACTTTTTTACTCGCTGAATATGATTGGGTAGCTCACCACACCGGTTATTCCATTGCGTTTGTTTTTTTGCACTTTTTATTTTTATTTTTTTTTTTTACATTTACGCATTATTTTACTAAATAATAGTAATTGTAACGCATAATTTTTATTTTGCTAATATATTAGCAACCTTTATTTAAACAATAGTATTTTTTATAGTAATAATAAGAAAGAAAAACAACAACTTGCAAATAAAGTTTAAGGGGAACAAAATTATATTGTTCCAGAAAAAAACATTATTATTTATTTCCTCTTTTTTTTTTTTTTTTTTTTTTTTTTTTTTGCATTTCCCTGTTACAATAGTTAATAAAGATTTAAATTTAAACTTTAAAGTTATTGTTCTTTTCTTTTTTTTTTTAAATGTGGTACTATAAAACTTATTTAAAAGAATTAATCAAGTTGAGCTTGTTAAAAAAAAAAATTAGGTTTATGATTCATGATAATATGATATAATTTTGAACTTTGTATGCATGAGAAGTATAATAAAAACTCAGTGAGGGGAAAGTAATTGAAGTAATAATACGAGAGTATGAGGTGTGAATTGTTCTGTGTAACCAAGGTCGATTTTTGTGTATGTCGTGTATAAATTTTTTTTTTTTAATTATTACATGATTGAATATTGAAGTGAATTCTTTTATTTAAAATATTTTGGCGTAACGCATCTTTAGTTTCTATCAGTTCACAGATGGCGCGGGAAAATGAGGGATTTTTAATTTCCTATTCTTTGACATTGAGAGACCATAATATAGTTTTAATATGATTTTATTTTTGAGCTCCACACTCGATGATGTAAATTGGTTGGGGTTTGGGGGGTTAACGCTTGCACCGGACTCATACTGAAACCAAGATCTTTTATTAAAAATGGGACACAAAAGATTTTACGTAATTTTACCGCACCAATACGAGTCGATGAATAACAATAAGAGAGATATTCACTGCTGCACTTCTCCACCTTTTACTTGACTTTTATCAAAACAAACCAAAATATGCTCGTCCACATTGTTCCTTCTCTCTTGTTTGCATGATGTTTACTCATAGCTTAGACGACTCGTTTCCTGTCTTGACTTGACCAATTCGATCATCAAAGTGATAGAAGTCAAGTACAAAGGTGGAGAAATGCAACAGTGAACACCTCTGTTATTGTTATGTATCAACTTGTATTGGTGCGGTAAAAATACGTAAAATCTTTGTGTCTCGTTTTTAATAAAACTTGCTGTACGGTCATTTTACTTAAAAATATATTTGGCAAATGGGAATAACATGTATTTAGATTGACTAGTAAAGGAACAACTGTTTTGAGGCCGACTATATGCAATTTTGGTCACATCCGCTTCCGTTTCCACTTGCTACGCATGCGCAGTAAGTCGAAACGGAAGCGGATGTGAGCGAATTTGCTTATAGTTGGCTTCAAAACAGTTGTTCCTTTATTAGTCAATAGAGCTTTGCGTAAACTAAAATCTCCTGCATTGTATGGCTATATAAGCCAATAAAAATTCATTTTTAAATATAAAATGATTGTGCGCACCCTGTCACCACTCAAATCAGTTTGGACTATTTTGTACGAAGAGGCGAGTTGATGGCTATTGAGGCACTATAATAAGCCCTGACTTAGCCCTGAATAAAAAAACATTGCACTGACATTTAAAAATTGAAATAAGAAGCATATATGATACTTTTTACGTCTTTGAATCTACTAAAGATATATAAAAGAAATTTCTGTTACAATCACAAATAGAATAAATTACGTAATTTATGGTCCATTTATGCCAATTAATAGTATAAATGTTGCTAAATTGGAACAAAACACAAATAATTTATGATGCACAACATAATATTTAATAATGAAGTTATTTTGCAGTATATCATGCATAAATTATGTTGTATAATGTATAAGAAAATGTTGCTATGAAAATGATCTAGCATAATTACTCGAAATTATTTTTGGTCCGCGCATGCTTCTAACACTGTCATTTATGTTTCAAAGACTTCATCGTGATGGGTGAAAACACATCATCCAATATAGTAGTATATTTTTATTTTCAATTTTATCACTTATTTTTTAAATTTCTTTTTAGCTATATAATATGATGATCTTTATTGCACGTAAAGAAAAATATCAATAATCTCTGAGATAAAGTAGGCAAACTTTTATTTCTCTTGTGCATGATATGAAAAGGGCTCTAATGCTACGTAGTGTTAATACAACAACGATGGCTACCTTGCGCAAAAGGCGATATGGAAAATATCATAGATACGATTCATCAAAGCACTTAGGTTACATAAAGCGTATATGGTAACTGCATACATATAAGTCGACGCCATATGTGAGCATTAAATAACATGAGCTCGTATGGGAAAATTACACATTTTACCAGTTTTAAAATACGTAGCCATATTTATGAAAGTATGAATTCTTTTAATTAGGTCTATGAATTCATGTTAAAGTTGGATCTTTCAATAACATAGGCCGCATAGAAAAATGACTCGTTTTGCCAGTTTAAATATATTACGTAATATTTTTGAGAGCATTGATGCTGTTAATAGCTTGAATTAGTATCTCAAGTATGCGAGAACAATAATAATAACAAAAAATGAATCAATTTCCCAAAGAAAATAGCCAAAAATGAAGTTTATCCAATGCTGAGCAATGTTATTCTTTACTTCAGTATGGCGTCCAAGCGCAATAAATATTACATCATGCGGATGAACTAGGTTTTCAAGTATATGCAAGAAAAATAATAGCAAAAAAAAAAAAAAATAAAAAATAGCTACGATTTACTAATGAGAATAGTAAAAAACTTCGTTTATCCTATGCTAAGCAATGTTATACATTTCTCCAGTATGGCGTCAAAGTGCATACTTCATGCAGACGAAAGACCATTTACCTTTGCGCACAGGTAGGGTCTTTTACCGGAAGGCCTTTAGTCCACGGGTCTTACGCCAGGACTTAAAATTCCTAACTGTGATGAGTGATGAGAAATCCTATAGGGTCTTAGGCTTCCTAAGGTCTTTACGATACCTTAGTGCTAGAAGTCTCAGTATATAAATATATGAAAATATAATAAAATTTGATATAATATTTATATCATTGTCTATAAAAATAATAATAAAAAGATATATATAATAAAAAAGTGGAAAAATATAGTCCTGTACCGAAGCTGCATTTTTGCTGTATATATTTGCAATAAATCAAAGAACTAAAAATCATAAAATAAAAATGATACATTTCATTTTTTATAATATTTCAAATAAATGGACGATATAACAATTGATTTTATATTGCTTTTATGACCCAGTTATATTAATTTTTTAGTAGCCTCGTATTAAAAAAAAAAAAAAAAAAAAAAATCGGTGCGTATATTTCTTAAAAGCGTTTTGACGTTGAATTTCTTTTTAATAGTGATTGATATGACGATACATTTACTTTTTTTTTTCTAGGAGAAAAAAAAATTGTTGAACTATATTTTTACGTTGTGTTTATATGAAACTTTTACTTGTACAAAGTTTTTCAAGAGACCGAGTATATTGGCGTATTGTGTTGAGTACTTTTGGTTGGTTGGAAAATATATGTGTGGGAACAAAAAAAAAAAAAAATGTAGGATGAGATATTAAGCCCTACGCAGTTCCAAGAATAAAACTCACCCCTAATTGAAAGAGATTTTATATTTCATGGAATATTGTATTCATTTTATATACCATAATTCCACGTATTTTCAATGAAGCTTAAATTCTATTTTAGTAGTTGCGTATATTTTGGTATTATATTAAATTTCGAGGTATTTTGTTAAAATCAATTCTGCTATAATATATATTGTAAACAATTTTCCTTGTTATATTAAAATTCATTTATATTTGATGTTATTTTAAGTCACAGTAAATTAGCTTCTCAATCTATATATAAATATATTATATAAAAAGATATAGAATTTATTTAACGTATTTATTTAACGTTCAGTGCTCATTGACTTAATAATGATCTAAATAAATCTTAAGGGAGTAGAGGTGACCGACTGATATATCGTAAACTAGACGGTTGCGAAGTATAATATACAAACAAAATAAAGAAGAAACGGCTCTTAAAAGTTTAGTTACGCCAAACATCTGAAAACACGATCAAAAATTTAAGTTATTCCACTTTTAAGATAATATGCAAATGTAGAAATTCAAATTTTAGCTCAAATTTGAGTCAAATTAGAAACTTTTTTAAATTAACTTTTTTTCGGAAAAAAAAAAATAAATTTGCTTGATTTTATTTGAAAATTATAATATAGTGTTTGTTTTGTTGGAAATAAATAATGTACAAAAAATTATTGTAAAAATATAGTTCTTCTTTTAACGATTTCCGTTAAACTGAATTAAATTAAATTGAAATAAAGTTTTTAAATCTCTATAGCTCCTATATGTTTGTATTGCAAAAAATTGCGCAATTTTGATGGAAGAACTTGTAAAAGCTTAAGTTTACTCAGTCTATAATTCTATCTACATGGAAAGAATAAACCATGTAATTTATGCTGCATTAATATCCTTATAGCATAAATGATCATAAATTATTACAACATAAATAATTATGGTGTACAAAGCTATATTTATGCTATTTTAACACAGTAATTGTGATACATAGCATAAATTATGTTGGATTGACCAAATTATGTTGAAAATGAGCTAGCATAATTAATACATATTTATTTTTGTACAGCTCTGGCCAAAAGTTCCCGAACGATTTGCATAGGCAACCCGCAACCACACTATGTTATCTTTATGAGAAAACGCAGCGGCCGCCGCTGCCCCGTTCGGGAACTTTTGGCCAGAGGTGTACGTGTAAGAAAGAAAGCCTATTGACATGATTTAGCATATTGCAAATAATATTACATGAAACATTTTTCATTTGCAATAATTTCATATCAACATAGTTTTATTTCCCATAGTGTTAACTTTAGCTTTAAGGATTGCGAAAGTTTGTGAGAAAAAAAATCAATTTTAAAATACGATTACCAAAAATAGCAAGTATTTTCAACTATCATCTAGTTGAAAATTCAGTTATTATCTTTTGGTATTTCTTGATTTGATCAAGCATCATATAGCAAGGCTTTATTAAAAAAAGAGTACTTAATATTTATTATTTAAATTAATTTCAAAGATTATGTTTATGACATTATTAGAGAAATTTATTAATTGCAGATTATATAATAGTATAGAATAGTATGTAGGGTACATAGCAAAAGTTTATGCAATATATCATTCTTAAAATCAATATGTGTGGGGGTATTGTGTGTGTTTTCGCGACTTGGTGAACTTTGTAATTTGATATATTTGCAAATCAGAAGGAGAGAGAGAGAGAGAGAGAGTGTACATATGAGATTTTAATGTTCTTCTATATGATATTGTGTAGTGCACTCTGCATGAAAAATGTTCAATTTCCTTTTTTTTTTTTTTTTTTTTTTTTTTTTTTTATTACCTATGTGACTACCAGTAAGTAGTTAAAAAAAACACATAATAGCATTTATAATCAATTAAGGGAGTAGGGGACCAACGCTGGCCTTTAGATTCAAACTTTTCTCGTCAAAAAAATCGGAAATTTTGCAAAATGATACTTCAGCTTTAGACAATTTCAATTATATAAAAAAAATTGGGGGTCACCTTGCAAATTAATTTTATATGATTTGTCGAAATTTTAAGCCTATAAGGCCCAATGTTTATTTCAATAATTTTTGTATTTTTTTCGGGACGGCCAAACATCATGACATTTTTATCACGGCTAGGTGTGGCCCTTAGCTACACAATGACACCAAATTTAGAACCAAAACACTTCTAAATTTTGAGATATAAGATCTGTACCCCACTCCCTTAACGTGCAATCGAACCCTATTTATGTTAGAATTATATAAAATATTAATATTTATTATACTTATAGCAAAGATAAAAATTTAAATGCTTGGAAATGAAACTTTTAAGAAGATATAATACGCATCAAATTTCGTTTAATAATCATTGATTTTCGTTTTACGTGGGAAAAACATTATATAAAATAATACTTGTATAACTATTACAGAACATTGCGTAATATTATATAACATCACTTTGATCCTAATGCATAATGTTCAAAAATATACTTTAGTATATAAATAGATGTTTTTAATCCTCTTAATTCTGAACAAATTGTCAACTTTACTATATGTATTATTATAAAGTTGGTAGGCGTAAAAATTAATTTTATTCGCATTAATACAATAAGAGTTTTGTGTAATATTATGTCTTTTGTGAGAATAGCAGAAAATGAATTGTGAAACATCCCCTTTAAAAAGCTATCTCGTATAATTGAGATGCCTCTCTCTCTCTCTCTCATCTCTCTACATACATGGTACAGCCAACGAAGGTCGGCTGTCGGTTGCTGTTTTGTACAACTTTAGCTAAGTTATTGGGAGGTTATAAACGCAGAATAAAGATACGTAGTACAAGAATCTATTAGTAATTTTATTATAAAATTTAGCAGTAGGTCTTAGGATATATATATAATATATAGGGTGGTTTCATTCATGTTAAAGTCGACGTCATAAGTGAGTACTAAATAACATTGGCCGGTATAGGAAAATGGCACATTTTGCCAGTTTAAAAATACTTCGCAAATTTTTTGAGAGCATTGATGCTGTTACCAAGTTATATTAGTACCTCAAGTATGCAAGAAAAATAAGAATGACCAAAAAATAGCTAATTTTCCAAAGAAAATAGCCAAAAACTAGGTTTTTCCTATGCTGAGCAATGTTATTCAGTGCTCAAGAAGAGCATCGAAAAGCACTCAGAATGACGTCATGCGTACTACGAGTACACACCCTATAGGATAATAGGATAAAATATATTACAAAATATATTAGATATTAGTTTTTATGCTGAAAGAGCTTGATTTTTCATTAATTAATGCAAATTTTCCAGAATCTTTTTTAGGGCATAGTGGAAGCAGTTTTTTATTATTATTATTATTTATAGTTGCAACGATATAGGCAATATTTAGGCAATAAAAATTGCCTGCTAATACTTATAACATGGTAGTTCTGTAATATAAGTCAATTTATATAAGATGTGCAATTTATACATTTTCAAAATTACATTTAAAAATGGTAGAATTGTTTATAAAAAGAAAATCTATCAGAGTATATTTTTTTAAATGTTGGGACTTAATTAAGCAAAATTTTGAAACATCTTACAACAGAATATAAAAGTTGTATAGAGTTTCCTTTCGTCTTGGCTTTGGATTATAGCTTTTTTTTCCGACTTAAGAAAAAAAAATTCTGAAAAACATTTTTCCTCATTCCCTGTCATTCTCGTGATACGGACATTTCAAAAAAAAAAAAAAAAAAAAAAAAAAAAAAAAAAAAAAGCTTCCCCAACCTACACATTTCTTTTGTTAGCTTGTATTGAAATTTATCTTTCCTATACCATTATGAAAATTCCTGGTTATTTCCAATAGGTATAGCTTGTTATATAAAAAAAAAAAAAGTATAGTATTGAAATTTAGCTTCATATTTTCAATATATTAGTTCATGTTTTAGCGTACAGTTTATATGCCATGTAAATTTTCTGTCGTCAAAATAATAATAATAAATTTTATGAGATTTTGTCAGTGTAAAATAAGAGAACATTTTTGCAGATTTTGAGTAACTTAAGGGTAACTTTATTATATTGTCATTACGTGAGTAGAATTTGTATGTAACCTCTTGCTCTCTCTCTCTCTCTCATACTCTGCTAGTTCTTTAAAAAAATACCATCCATAGATATCTTAGTAATTGTTAAATATCCATTCTGATATTTATCAACTTTTAACAGATTTTTTTTTTTTTTTTTTTTTTTTTTATGTGCATCAAATTTGTCATATTTAGCTAAAACACTAGACTACACAAAATAAATGTCAAGTAGGATATATTACGATAAAAAAGAGAGCAATAATAAATAAATTTAAGATAAAACGAAATACTTTTTGAGGCTCAGTAAGCCATACAATAAAACTTTCAACATCGAGGGAATTTTTTTTTCCCTATATGACGCAAGTTGTAGTAAAATCGAGACTGAACCCGAAAAAATTCTGGTATATTATAGCACTTCATATATGATTGGGCAAGGATATTCTTCTTATTATTATTATTTCACAGTTAACCCATTTTTGTAAGTTTTATATTAAACATTATTTTCGTACTTTAATGTTCAATAAAATTATTTTAAAAAAAAGTCCATAAAGTATTACTTTGTATTTTGGTAAGATTCAAGTCGGGTTTAAGTCATTATTTACTTGTGTTTTTACTAAAGATTTAGTCACCACAAAGTGAATAAATTACCTTATTCTATACTCTTGAGACCAATTGAATGATGTGTAAGTATATACTTGAAAATATAAAACGTTTCATAGAAATTGCAGAAAAACCAATAAAGTGACGTAAAGTGATGCAAGTACGCGTTTATTGTGGAGGCGTTTTCAACCTCTTTTTTTATTGTATTTTTTTTCGCATGACTGTTAGAAAATCTCTCTCTCTCTCTCTCTCTCTCTCTCTCTCTCTCTCTCTCTCTCTCTCTCTCTCTCTCTCTCTCTCTCTCTCTCTCTCTCTCTCTCTCTCTCTCTCTCTCTCTCGCTGTATACTACTATGAAGAAGAGGAAGAGAGAAGTTAAAATCGATGGCATTGTCGCCCAGTTGCCAGACATTCCGTCTTCTCTCTCTCTCTCTCTCTTCATACAGTGAGTGGTACATACATAGTTAGCGACTGACTTTGCCCAAGTACACGTAAAAAAATCACAATTAAATCTCCAGTTGAGCAATACAGTATACAACAATGTCCCGAAATTGAGGCAATTTCATCATCGCCTGGGGAAATTATGAAATTATGTTTGTATTGTAAAATTATTTTTCTTTTTCTTCTATATTTTGTTATTGCTATATTATTTATTTTATTATTATTAGTTTTTTTAAAGAATATAAAATTAATGCTTCTAATTTATTACGACGGAAGTTAGGACCTGCAATTTTTTTATTCTCTCTCTCTCTCTCTCTCTCTCTCTCTCTCTCTCTCTCTCTCTCTTTTTATTTGACCAAATAAAAACAATCTCGTTGTTTCAACTCTGAGGCTCTGGTGGTTAGAGGTTTTAAAATTACATTTCTCTTCTGTATCTCTTAGCTAGTAGATAAAATGTGCAAAAATTTATATAAAGTCATTTCATTGTTACGATTAGTTGATTCATTGGAAAAAAAATATAAATAAATATTTTTACAGTGTATTTATTTTTTTCTCGAGTACTGTATTTTGTCTAAATAACTGTTATGTCACTAGTTAACTCTTTTTTTTTTATTTCTATTTTTTTATATATATACTATATTTTATCAGTGTGTACTAGAGTGGTCTCTCTCTCTCTCTCTCTCTCTCTCTCTCTCTCTCTCTCTCTCTCTCTCTCTCTCTCTCTCTCAGTACATATTATACCGAATAATATACAAGACAAATTCGTCAGCTGAATTTAATGACTTAATTTCTTTTCTCATGAATTTTAATATGGCATTTTTAGAGGTTATAATGCAGAATTAAGTTCTGTATAAAGAGCATTTATTTCTATAACGTTATAATAGGATGTATTTAGACTTCTATTTGTCCGTTTTGTAAGATTAAATTTTAAAACATTATTATAGCAAACGAGAGAATAATAATATATATATAAAGTTCTTTTTTAACGTTATTTTGTAACTTCAAAAATGAATATTTTATTCACAGGTGTGATAGGTATAATTCCAGTTTCTAATTTGCATAATAATAATTGTTATTAGTCAGTCATAGCAATAACAATTGATAGCAAATGTAGGTTATGATTGTTTAAAAAAATGAAGCTCAGTTTTATAAACTTTTTATTTCTTCTTTGACTGATTAAATAGTTTTTTTTTTTTTTAATTTTTTGTTGATGCAAATTTTATTATTATATAGTCATAAAAACAGCTCTATGTAACCTTTCTGCATCCCAACCTCTGTCGCTAGTAAATAAAGATCGTGAAATTTTTATTTTTTTTTTATCATTGCAGTACTCACGTAATTAAATGGTTTTAACTATAATATATCCCCTCTCAAATCTGTCTTGAAAAAAAAAAAAAAAAAATGCCCTCTTCTGCAGACTGAAAACTAAAAATGTCCTTTCTGTAGGTTTTGATTTACTTTATGCAATTTTTACGATCACTGGGACTGAATAAAGGGAGTAACTTACTGTATGTATAGTACACATTGAAGAATTAAACTGTCTGTCTAGTGCATTTTATTATTTTTACTCTATTCATCCAAGCTTTTTTTTTTTAAATAATTATTTTCTTGGTGCCACTTAATGATATTAAAATACAAGGCACTTTAATCACGCAATAAATGTGTTTTATATTAAAATTTAATTTAGTTAATATCACGAGTAGGATGTTTAAGGTTGGGATTTTAATATTTTAAGTTTTAATTTATAATGGTTGTTTACCGCATGTGGGTGTTTATTTTTAAAATTAAAATTTTATATTAATTAAAATTTTTATTTTTTTTATTTTTATATTTTTTAAATTTTTAAATTTTTTTAAAAATTTTATAATTAAAAGTAAATTATATAATATGATGTATGTACCAATGATGTATCTTATTAGATATCTAAATAAAGAATTACTTTACTTTATAAAATAATGAAGTTAAAAATAACATTAAGCCCCATGATAACACAATTTCAAACACTCTTATTTTAAAATTTTGCATGGTGACACCCTTTAATTTCGGGTTCATATCACGTCGATTTGGCGATCTGTTTTTATTTTATTATTATTATCTGATAGCCTAAATAACCGAAAGTCTCTGATGCACACTATAGGTCATAACATAAAACTTTTGACGTATTAAATTATTAGAACAAAATAATACATACTAATAATAAAATCAATGTAAATATTTGTTTATCGCTAGAATTTGCAAGAAATAATTTACTATTGAGTAAACTTTGACCTCTTGCACAAATAAAAAGGTGTGACGTTGAATTAGGTGCAAGTGTCCGTGAATATACATTATATATTTTAGTATTATTTAAAGTGATACTAGTTTGTTCTGTAAAGTATAGTGAATCTCATTTACAGTGATTTGCTGACCAATAAAATAAGACACATTCATTGATTGATCTTGTTTTTTTGAGCCGATAAAAGTGAGTCGCATGTTTGGTATGGAACTTTTTTTATTATTATTATTATTATTTTTTTAGTTTCTTTCATTTTTATCAGATCTAAAGTTCTAAACGAAGAAATAACAATGATAAACCATACATATAAACGTAGCAAACAGGTAATGACGTCATCATCATAAGTTTTTAACAAAGGAAATTCTTCGAAGCTGGCTCAAGAGTTGTGTTTAGTTTATAGAACGAGCTTCTGTGTCCTCAAAAAATAAAAAACAACACACAAAATGATAAAGTATGAGATAGAAGATGGGATTATTATACTTACACACATTATGACATGACCCTTCACCTTCTGTACCCTCACGAACTGAGAAGTAGGCAACTCGCTGTACAATTTTTATTATATTACACTTGACTTGAATTTCATAATGTTATGGATTCCCAAATTTGCCTACGTGACAGTTTTTTAACACCAGTTTTTGAGCTTACGAAAATCAAATAAAAATGTGTATATATGATGGTACCATCTAATGAATATTACGTATTTGATTGAAAGGAGTAGACCGGAGAAAAACATAAGCATTTATATCACAAAACACTTGATGGGATTTACAAAAATAACGTTAGTTTGTCTCAAAACCCAACTGTAGCTCCGTAGCAGAGATTAGAAAATTCGATTTATGCAACCCGCAAAACATTTTCATACTAATTTTTGCATGTTTCTGGCGTCATAAACATAAATTTTCACGCAAATTGCATACTTTACAGTATTTTCACGCTCTCTCGTGGGGCTAAATTAACATTCTGGTAAAAATTGTGTTCAGTTTTGAAGATCCCATTTCGTGTTTATTCATTAAAAAGCACATGTTGTTTTATGTGGTCTATGGCTTTAATGTTTAAGCAGGCCAGGATTCATTTAAGAGTATAACGACTGCAAAAACATAACAAAATTAATATTATCTTTGAAATATTGGATTACTAATTTAGACTTCCTTTAAGAATTGCATTCTTAATTTCAAATCCATCTTTTTATTTACTTAAAAACTATCATCAAAGCTCTTTAGTATAAAATTGTGTACATTTCATCGATGAATTCATTTTTTTTTTTTTTAATTCTAAGAAATAATTTTATCAACAAGAATAACACAATGCAATATATTTACAATGCATGTATTGTATGATAATAATATATTGTTGTTACGGTTTATTGTAATGTACCAAGAATTACGTTAAAAACGTGTTGTTAAATGTAATTAATTATAAAATCAATTAAGTGAGAATTTACAGTTTTATTTAATTTGAAATGGCGTACTTTTTTTTTATTGTTTATGTATAACTTTTTGGGTGTGTTTGAATTATAGCATTTTGTTATTATTATTGTTAATATTAACAACACACATGCGCATATGATATGTATGTGTACACTCGCAGAATTAAAAAAATGTCTGTGGTATCCATTGCGTATAAATCAGTGATTTAGTGCGGACTCCAGAGGGAATATTTTTAAAATCCGACAATAAAAAAAAAAAACAACAAAAAAAAAAACAACAACAACTCAATTTTTATAATAATTTCTGATCCTGATATTATGAAAAAAAAAAAATAAAAGCATTTTTTATACTGTATTTGACAAAAAGCACTATAAGTCCTTTGTACTAAGAAATTTTTTTAAATGATTTTAAATAGAAAATAAAAGTCAAAAGATCATTTATACTGCTTTAAAAATAAAACATTTTTCTTTTTACTGAAATAAAGTCTACAATTTGATATTTTGCTACTTGCTCCAGACAAATTTAATGGTCTAAAATCATATCTGAGTTGTCTTTTTTCTTTGATATTCCAGCTTCTTTTTTTTTTTTTTTTTTTTTTTTTTTTTCAAGCAAACAATATAAGACGATTAAAGTATTGTTTCTCTTGTTCTTTGTAGTATTTATAAAGATATGTCGGAACTGCACGTCTTTGAAAGACGGAGATATATAAAGAGAGTCAATTTTATACGGTTTATAAAATATGATATTATACAGCAAAATTCAAATCTTTATTTAGGGGTCTATTTTTAACTCGCAGTCTTTTCATGGAGTGGGATACAAATGTTGAAAAAACACGCTAATAATTAGTAATACTCCATTCACAGAAATACGAACCTGAGGAGTTGATTTAGCCGTATTTATTTAAGGTAGTAGGGTACCGACCTTATATCTCATAAAACTAGAAGTGTTTTGGGTCTAAATTTGGTGTCATTGCGTAGCTAAGGGTCACACCTAGTCGTGATAAAAATTTCACGACTTTTGACCGTCCCGGAAAAAAAATTATTGAATTTAATATTGGGGCTTATGGGCTTAAAATTTCAAAAAATCATATAAAATTAATTTTCATAGTGACCCCTCAAAATTTTTATATATTTGAAATTGTCTCAAGCTGAAGTATCATTGTGCAAAATTTCAGATTTTTTTGACGATAAAAGTTTGAGTCTAATGACCGACGTCGGTCCCCTACTCCCTTAAGATGCCCACTCATGTATAACATTGTAAGGCCTTACCTGAGTTTAACTTGTAACTGGAAGTCGACCAGTGGTGAAACGTTAAAGGAATAGGAGTAATATAATATGTATGCTGTACAGCAAAGCTTCTTTTCACCACTGCAGAAATAACGCTCCATTGCATGCGCAAGGTCTCTGAATAATATTATTATAGGGTGTATCCGCATGACGTCATATTGAATGCATTTCGACGCCATACTGTATCAATGAACAGCATCGCTCAGCACATGACGAACTTTGATTTTGGCTATTTTCTTTGTGAAAATCTGTTTTTTTTTTGTTATTGTTATTTTTCTCACATACTTAAATTGAGATACTAAAATTCAAACTAATAATAGCATCAGTACTCTAAAAAATATTGCTAAGCTGGCACAATGAATCTTTATCCTATATTTACCCATGTTATTGAGTGATTCAACACGGCGTCGATTTAAACATGAATGCATACACCCTATAGTAAAGCAGTGGAAATGCATTTTTAATCAATTGTGTCATTGATTTACAACACACATCCACCATATGAATGGATTGTATTGTATTAAGACAATAAAGAAAAAGTACATCTTTATATCACAGTGTCTGTTCGTTTGAAAAATTACTTAAAAAATTAAAATAATTTCCCAAATATATTGAAATTAAAAGCATTTCTAAATACTGAATGACACGAACATCAATATCACTTACATTTAGAAAAGTGAATAAATATTCTGATATAGCAGTCAACTAACAATAAGTATACATTATAAGTATAAATAAGTAAAACATTTCACTGTATTCCATAAGTTTTTACGTAAGTTTTTTTCTATCAAAAAAAAAAAAAAAAAAAAAAAATCCCGATGAGTCAGTGTGTTGAAGTTTATCGATCTCCATCATTTTTATATCTCGCCAATTTTATTTCCATCTTTTCGTCTGCCATGCTTTCTTAGAATAAAAAAATAAAGCAGCAGTATCGCCAAAAAGAATATAAAAAATCTTTGGAATATTGAAAACATTTTTTTTCCCTCTGACTATTTCTTATGTTATACAAAAGATTTCACAACGGTGAATCCGGTGGTTGAAATACGTTTATTTTACGATCGTTATACGTAACATTTATGTGTCGTATTTTTTTTCTTCACTTTACTTTAAATTATTGATAAGTACCAATCGTTACCTTTAAACTTGACAGTGTAAATACTGTATATAATTAATGTGTACGATAAATCACGCTGTATATTATATCGATGTTGTGGCGGAGGAAAATATGTATATCTCGTTTTTTGTTACGGTATATAAAATGTGTATCTCGTTTTAAAGCAAAATGTGTAACTGGCTTCTCAACGTAATGTAGATGGTGCTCCGAATTACACATTTTGATTACCGTGACCAAAATAAACGAGATACACATTTTGATAACCGTGACCAAAAAAAAAACGAGACACACATTTTGCTAACCGTGACAAAAATAAACGAGATGCACACATTTTGATTACCGTGACAAAAAAAACGAGTTACACATTTTGATTACCGTGACAAAAAAAACGGAATACACATTTTGATTACGTGACAAAAAAAGGAGATACACATTTTGCTAACCGTGACAAAAAAACGAGATACACATTTTGCTAACCATGAAAAAATGAGATACACATTTTGCTGACCGTGCCAAAAAAAATCGAGATACACATTATGCCGACTGACAAAAAAAAAAAAAGATAAATATATTTTTCGCTACAATATCGATGTATAAATATCACGAACCGCGTCGAAAGAATTTTTGTTATTTATTTTCTCCATAATTATGAAATTTGAAGGAAATTTTAAATTACATATAAAGTCATGTTCATATAAGGAACAAAAAAAAAATGATATGGCAGCAATATTTTGAAAAATATAGACGATAGCCATTAAAAAAAAATGCATGTATAAAAAATTGCGCCATAATTGTTATTGCTTCATTTGAAGGAACTAGGCATTGTTGGTATATTAAAGTTTTTTAAACAAAATATCTGCAAAGATTTTTTTCCTTCATTTTTCAATGAGAAGACTGTGCTTTAATTGTAAACCATAAATTGTTAAGTTTTATATTTGGAGCACAAAATAAGTAGTTTTATTACAATTAAAAATAAAAATACTTTGTAATTAAATGTGCTCTGACTGTCTCTTTGTGATACATTTTTAAATATGGAAAAGTTTTTTTTTTTTTTTTTCCTGGTTAATATATAAAACTGTTTTAGATGGATGTACGAAGTTTTAACAGATTGCGATTTTTTGTCATGTATTTTTTTTCTGCAGCAACAAAATTTGTGTCACACTAAAATTAGAAATCCTAATTGTTCACAATTGAGAGTGAATTGTATATAAAGAGAATAAAGTGATAAATTAAAATGTGGCGTAACAAAATACGTGGTTTTGAGTATAACTGCTGTACTATAGAACACCCGGCTTTGAATGAAATCGTAACGTATACTACTATAGCACCGTACTCCTCCCGACCACGTGCTTTCTCTCTCTCTCTCTCTCTCTCTCTCTCTCTCTCTCTCTCTCTCTCTCTCTCTTACATTTCTCTACCATCCTCTCCATCCACTAAAGATCCAATTCCTTACTCAAAACATTCCTTTTGTTCCAAAGATTTTCATGTCAACCCTTTTATTAAAAATTTCCACCAATGATTTTCTACTATCTCACTAAATTTTATCAAAATCCCTCCCTCATTCTCCCTACCTTTCACTGATTTTCTCTTCCTCTCTTCTACCAACTCTTTCTCTCTTTCTCTCTCTCCTTCCCTCCTATTCTCTCTCACTCCCAAACAACCCCAGACTTAAAATATTGATCGCTAAAAGCCGACAACTGACTAGACTTCCTATACTATATGTATGTACTATCACATATATATTATATACATAGTATAATACATAATAAAAGCATATAAGTACATACTCTCTCACTCTCTATGATATATATATTTTTTTCCAAATCCGATGCAAGGTTATTGCCAAGTAAAACGTATTTATATGACCCACTCAAACAGTGTGTGTGTAACACACACACACACCATACACACACACACACACACACACACACACACACACACACACACACACACTATAATATAGCAGTGTGTGTGTATGGGAAATCTTCCAAAAATTAAAAGAGTGTACTATATTTTTTATTTTTTAATATCTCAATCTATTATATTGTCGTGCATGAATACATTTTGTTTACTAGTATTATTGTACTCAAAATATATTTTTATAATATACGTATACTTTATTGCCAATTTATTTTCTAAATGATTTTTTTCCCACTTCATACCTTAAAGCCATAGACCACATAAAACAACATGTGCTTTTTAATGAATAAACACGAAATGGGATCTTCAAAACTGATGACAATTATTACTAGAATGTTAATGTAGCCCCACGAGAGAGCGTGAAAATACTGTAAAGTATGCAATTTGCGTGACTATTCATGTTTATGACGTCAGAAACATGCAAAAATTAGTATGAAAATGTTGTGCAGGTTGCATAGATAGAAATTTCTGATCACTGTTACGGAGCTACGGTTGGGTTTTGAGACAAACTAAAGTTATTTATGTAAGTCCTATCAAGTGTTTTGTGATATAAATGCTTATGTTTTTCTCTGGTCTATTCCTTTAATAATAATATACACTTTATTCGTATTATATTTATTATTATTTATTATATTATTTAAATCTACTTATCCCCAATATTATGTTTATGAATATATTAAGTTAAGATATTGATTGAATGATTGATTGTGTCAGTCAATATTATATTGAAATATATTAAAAGCTGATATATATAGTATATTTATATATACAACTACGCACAAAGGATAGTATTGATTTGCATTGATTTGAACACGCCGTGACAGATACAACTTTGCTGCTTTCTGATTTAAAAGCTGCTTTTGGGATTTGAACATTTCTCTCTGGTGATAAATAAAATTCAATGATGTTTATACCTTCAGCAATAGTCGACTTTTATAAGAATTTCTTACATTGTTTTAAAGGCATAGAACAAAAATAACTTGTCTGTATCTTAAAATACCTGAAAATCAACATTGATTTGGCCAGACTCTTTGATTTCTAATTTATATTTAATTATTTATAAGTGACCGTTGTGAGTCAACTGTATATGACGTCACAGCCCCCCCGGACCTCTGATTGGTTAGCACAAATTGCCACTAAAAACCTTTGAAATTTTTTCGTTGCAATTGTGTGGCAGCCAATCAAAGACCATGAAAGGAACTGTGACGTCATATACAGGTGACTCCATAACGGTCACTTCCTAATAATTAAAAATAAATTAGTAATCAACGAGTCCGGCCAAATCAATGTTGATTTTCAGATATATGTTAAAGGCACAGACAACATGAAAACATAAGCATATTTACAGCACACAAAAAATGATGGGACTTACATAACTAACATTAATTGGTCTCAAAACCCAACTGTAGCGCCTTAGCAGCGATCAGAAAATTTCGATTTATGCAACCCGCACAACATTTTTATACTAGTTTTTGCCTGTTTCTGACGTCATAAACAGAGATATTCACGTAAATTGCATACTTTACAATTTTTTTACGCTCTCTTGTGGGGCCACATTAACATTGTAGTAAAAATTATCATCAGTTTTGTAGATCCCATTTTGTGTTAAAGAACAATGTTGTTTCATGTTTTCTATGCCTTTAAACTTTGAGATCAAGTATTACTCAAAATCGAGTTTCTTATATAGATAATATATATATATATGTGTGTGTGTATATATATATATATATATATATATATTTATATATATATATATATATAATATATATATATATATATATATATGATAACAAAGTTTACAAGAAATAAAATTTTGCTAATGCACAATAAGTCGTCAATTGAAATAGCATTGAATTTATTATCGCAATTAAAACTTTGGGTATATGTAAGAAGCTTATTATTATTATTTTTATTATTATTTTTTTTGGGACACAATAATGCGAGACATAATAAATTAAAGAACACAAGAATGTAATAGCCTTTGTATGTCTAGTATATTTATTTGCTTGCGAGTTCATACACAAAATTTAGGCAATATAATAATTCAGTCACAATGTATTATGTAATAGTATATTTATATGAAGGGGTAAGGGATGGGGGTAATAGTCTTTACATTTTTGGTGATTTAGGAGGCTAAAATAAAAATAAGTAAAATATAACTAAACAACTATATTCTTTATTGTAATGTCAATTCATTGTAATTCTATAGGCGACTTTTTTTTTTACATTATTTTATTTTATCATTTTTCATAACCTTTACTTTTTAATGTAGATCTCTTATAGGGTGTATGCGCATGACGTCATATTTAATGCGCTTGAAGGCCATTCTAGAGTAGTGAATAACATTGCCAAGCATAGGACAAACTTCGTTTAAGGCAAATTTCTTTGGGAAATCGTTTCATGTTATTTTTCTCACATACTTGAGATACTAATTCAACATATTTACAGCATCAATGCTATCAAAAATATTGCACAATGTTTTTAAACTGGCAAAATGGTTTATTTTCCCCTTCCATGTTATTGAGTTATCCAACATGGCATTGGCTTTAACATGAATGCATAGACCCTATACGTTAGGATGATTTTCAGTTATCATATAATTTATAATACATTATATTTTTAATTATCAGATCTATTTTTAAAATCTTTAAGTTTTGTACTACGAAAATACCCAAATCTCTCCTCAAATTTAATTATTTGTAGATTTAACGCGTGAGTTGGGAGTTTTCCAATTAATTTCTTACCTCGATCGTACATATTTTAATGACTTTTCATTATTATCAACCTCTAATCACAAATATATTGATTTAATAGAGACCACAAGGTTATATAATATAATTTTAAGAATACTTTTTATATCGTCTCGTATAGGGTTTACAACATTATAATTACTCCCCTTTCCCCTTATGTTCCTAATTGAACTTGCACTCAAAATTGTTCGTCTAGGACTGTAAAAAATAATAATAACTCATATTTAAAATTTGCTTGTTTGTTTTAATTTTATTTTTGATAAATGTATTCTTATTAAAATGCTTTTTTTTCTCTAGTGCTTCACAGAATAGAATAGATATAAAATGCAAAATATGTGACAAAAAGTAATAAACCACTTCGTTTTTAATTCAAAATATAACTGGGGGGAAAAAATCGTTGCATAGTATTAAATTTGTCTATATTATACCTTTATTGTTTATATTTCTTATTATTTGCCATAATTTTGCATGTTTGTTTTATATATATCATGATATATAAATACAGACATTGTGCTATTATATTGCAGTTTAAAAACGAAATAAAAGCAACAAGAATATATTATATGGATATAATTTATTGATGAAAAAGTTTAAAGTTTTTTGCACCATTGTCTGGTATAGCTGCTGCTACTATACTACTGCATATTGTGAGCTGAACTTTTTTATTATTATTATTATTATTATTATGTAATTTAAATATCACGCCAAGTTCATGACCTTTATTACCAGCAATATTTGCTCTTTTATATATAATATAATTTATTTCTACTACATGCGATATTTTTACTATAATAAAAGTTATGCATGCAATTTTGAATATAATGGTAATTATATCCTTATGGTGTATACTTTACATGTTTTTTTGTTATAGATATTTAATAGATATAAGTCATATAAGGGTGGAAACTCTCGCATAATAAGGACTATAGTTTCAGGGTTGTTGTTTTTCTCTTAAAATTAGTGTGTAAGAAACAAAATGACGAGTAATTTCTTTATTTCATTCATTCTAGAATGATAAATTCAAATCACTTGCACACTAAAAACGTCAAGAAATGGGTGCTAACAGAAAAATATTTCTATAAACTTAATCGTGATAAAAAAAAAAAAAAAAAAAAAGCCATGGACTCACACTATGACACGGTATTGTCAAATTTTTAAAACAATTTTTATGGTACTATTTTTTCTCAACTTGAATATTTCAAAACGTTAATATAATAATAATTATAATCTTTATTAAGGCGCATACAGGGCTATTTCAGCCATATTACATGAACCTTGGCCATATAGAATAAGCCAATAATATTACAATAAAAAGATAATAACACTACACAGTATGCATAAAATTTTAGCGCAAAAGCAGCGCATCACACTTAATTCATGACACATCAACACTTTATTCCCTTTTTTTTTTTTTTTTTTTTTTTTTTACATTGAAATCTTATTAATTTTTGCATTGCAGGTGCGCATTTCAAAAATCTTGAAGAAAAGTAGGGAGAAAAACGAAACAATAAATTCTTGTATTGCACACGCATATTTAAACTTCTTTACGTAACGTTATGGTGCATTCAATAATGCTGTTTGTAAACCCTGTTCTCTGCTCCTAAAATGACGATCAACTTATGGTTATTCAAATGGAATGCGCTTTTTTTTGGTGCAAGAGAACAGGGTTTACGAACAACTTTAATTTACGTAATAATTTGTTGTAACTTTGAGGTGAGCAACAAAATGTTTCAATAGTATATTTTTGCTTTAAATTGGAATAATTATTGTTTTGCTGCACAAACATTAAGAGCATAAGTTTGAAATTGAGATTTATGACCATAAGAAAAGTGAATCTATAGGGTGTGTACGCATGACGTCATTCTGAGAACTTCTTGGTGCTCTTCTTAAGCAATGAATAACATTGCTCAGTATAGGACAAACGTAGATTTTGGCTATTTTCTTTGGAAAATTAGCTATTTTTTTGGTCATTAGTATTTTTCTTGCATACTTGAGGTACTAATTCAGCCTGATAACAGCATCAATGCTCTCAAAAAAATTGCGACGTATTTTTAAACTGGCAAAATGTGTTATTTTTCTATACCGGTCAATGTTATTTAGTACTCACTTATGACGTCGACTTTAACATGAATGAAACCACTCTATAACCATTTTAGTTATTTATATTTATCAATCCAGCATATTTGCGTGTTTAGTGTTAAAATTTATATATTATATTGATTCTTAATCAGATATATTGAAATAGCTTTTAATCACTTCAGTGGATTCTGTCTTTGATTTCTTCATGGTATATTTCACATATCGGAATTTCATCTTCATGCAGTAATATATTTTCCATTGATGTGTTTTCTTCTTGTTTGATCCTGACCTTCCTGACTTTGAACTAGAAAGAGCTAGTACTACTATGTAGCAGTAGACATAGTATGTACGTACAGTGAGGGTGTCCTTTAGTTTCACTTGATCCAAAACTGTATATAGTCTGTACTTTAGAAACCTGTTGCGTTCTGCACCCCTGACTGAATTGACTGGCTTGCGACTGCACCATGCCATGGGCCAGACATTAACTTTGCAATTCAACTGTGAGAACTGTGACGTCATTCAAGGCGTGGTTATAATCAAAGTCAACTTTAAAATATACAACGTTATTGATATTTGGCAAGGATTATATAAAAATGTTTTTTTTTTTCAGTATATTTATATAAATTTAAGATTTTTTTTTTTTTTTTTTTTTTTTTTTTTTTTTTTTGCGTATGTAAAAATATTACCTATTAAAATTTCTTCCAGAATTTCACACCTCATATGGTCGCCTAAAACGCTATTTTAATTATTTAAAATTTAATGATAAATCACACGTCAATGCTTACAAATTACGCTACATATATATTATATAGATTTATCGCTTCACCAACACAGTATTTTGTTTTTGGGCGTTTATTGCCTTACTATGATGTAAAATAGTCATGAATTTCTCCAGTTGGGGAAAAGTAAATTTGAAGTGCAACATAGTTGAACAATCGTCAGGTTTTTTATTTTTATTTTTTTTATTATTTTTTTTTATTTAATAATTTATTTTATTGCAGAAAAATAAACCAACCAAACAGTTTAGTTTCATATAAATTTATTATTATTTAATAAATACATATTTTTTACTGAAGTGCTTGATTTTGTTTAGCGTATTAGTTTTAGCATTCGCAACTTAGTATTTTTTTTTCCTACTTCCTTTTTTTTTTTTTTTTTTTTTTTTTTTTTTTTTTTGTGTTTTTTGTAAATTTAAAATGTAACATACGTTGCCATAAAAACTAATCTGTCATTTCTGTGGTGCTTTTTTGGTGCTAAGATTATCTATTTGAATATTATTTAATTATATAACCCTCTCGTTTAAATAAAAAATAACAAAAATGCCCAATTTCTTTAAAAAAGGAATAAATTTTTATCATTATACACATTACACCATAAAACTGATATGAAAATTGAAATGATGTAAAAAAATTAGACCCTCTACTTAAAAAAGCATGTATTTTAGACTAAATCGTTTTTGTAGAAATTAGAAACCAAACACTCCACATACATAAAATAATAAAAGTAATATGCTACTATAAGACTATGTAGTAAACGGTAGACAAAAATAAAAGTGTATTTGAGCAGACAGACAGATCGATATACAATGCAATTCAAGTTCATGCAACTGTCGAATGCAGAGACAAAATATACAGACGACAAATTCAATTTCAGAATTAAATTATATTTAGCATCGAAATACTGCACGGTTCACAGAAGATAGAAAATATTACATTAAAAATATATTGATTTTTTGTCTTGTAATGTATCCCCCCTCCCCCTATTTCTTCCACTACTTTAAGAATGCCTCAATCACGGTTATTAGTTTTTAAATTTGTATTTATTTTATTTGAATAGTAAAAAAGAAAGTCTGTATATAAATTCATATATATGCCATATTATTTTTTTACATTCACCTTTATAACTTACATTTTTTTTATCTGATTCTTGATTCTGAATGTAACATAAAAAATTAGAGTTCTATTTTGAGAAGAAAGAAAATTCTATAATTTTATTTCTAAGCAAACATGATCATATATAGTAAGGAAATAAAAAAAAATCAATGCGATTTTACAAGAGAGGAAGAGAGAGAGAGAGAGAGAGAGAGAGAGAGAGAGAGAGAGAGAGAGAGAGAGAGAGAGAGAGAGAGAGAGAGAGAGAGAGAGAGAGAGAGAGAAGAGAGAGAGTAAAATTGGAACGTCAAAGTATAAAGAGGAAAAGCTGATATACTTGATTAACTTTTCTCTCTTATTTATGTCCTATTCAAAAACATATTGAAAAGAAGAGAAAATCATATTTGAATTTAGAGATTTTTTTTATTATTATAATTATCAATAAAAAACACCAAAAATCCCAAATTTGATTTTTTTTTTTTCGCTTTATATATATTGATAAAAATAAAGGCACTTGTTAGTAATTATTGTAGCTCATTTTCGAGCAACATTTATTACGAATAGTAAGTATTGTAGTTCATTTTCGAGCAACATTTATTTATTACAGAATAATTTCTGTTTTCAGTTATATCTTATAGCGACTATTATGTTACATAATTCTGTTGTATAGCATATTAGTTGGGAACTTTCAGCTGTACAGAAAATGTGTAAATAACATAATCATTTAGGCTGAAATAATATACATGCAGTGGTGTGGCTTTTTTTTTTTTTTTTTTTTTTTTCAATCACGATATAGGACTTAAATTTGTCCCACGCCTTAGAAGATCCTAGAAAAATTTGACTTATATATGCAACCAGCACAACATTTTTCAATTGAATATCGGCGATAGACAAAAATCTCGCAGACATTTCTTACTGCGCTCATTTTATTAAATGGTAAAAATTGACATCAGTTTCGGAGGTCCCGTTTTGTGATTAATAATTTTAAAATGCATAGTCCTAAAGTATGTTTTTAAGGATAAGACAGTTTCCAATACGTATAAAAAAAAATAGATTGTTAACTTTTAATATCATAGAGGGGCGAAACTTGAAACTACAATTCTTAAATATAATTTTCTAAAAATTAAAATTGAGACACACGTGTTGGATCAATAAGCTTTGTTTTGCATCTCATTTAAAATACTCTACAATGCAATTTAATTAGGCACAAGTTAAAGTTAAATTTATTGCAACTATATGTAAATTTCTAAGTTTTTTTTAAATTTTTTATTTCAGTTTCTAGTTAAATTTCACTCAGTTGTGTATTCTTTCAATGGTAAAAAGTAGGCCGATGAAAATTCTCTTCTTTTTGTAATGCGAAATTTTGTACTAAGATTTTTTTTTTTCGTGCGTTGTTATATGTAATGTGGTGTACGTTGCCAATTTTGTACATTTACTAATGTATTATACTGCTGTACGGACTGAGCATTGCGGTAAAATAATATTAACTTGTATAGATATAAGAATTTCACATTTGAAAAATATTGATAATTACGTAAAATATTTAATATTCTGTAGATATGCATGGTTACCG